>JAMKCH010006190.1:0-60194 GCA_023653785.1 Ophioderma brevispina
TGATCTGTGATATTTAAAGAAGTACGTAAGAGCTACTTTTATGTATTTTGCGATACTTTTTGCAAAACTACAATATCGCCAAACAGGTCCTTTTGTCAGTGTTACCGAAAATGGACCTAATGAGGTTTGCCTTAGAGGGGGTCAAATGCACATATGAGGTTTTTCCTGACCCAACGACGATATGTACATATAATGTTAAGGTCTATACATGCACAAAGTTACAATCTTGAAGTTACCTAATTAGTGAGATATTAATTAAGAATGTTGTCAATCAGCTCAAAACTGCATATCGCGATTTCTCATACTGTCTTAATGTGTGGGGTCATTTAGACGTAATTTCAATAGGCGGATATCAACGCTGTTCCGTAAAACAAGCTGTTTACCTTTTCACATACAGATCTATTGTGCGTCCGTATCTTGCCCTCGTGCGTGAACATGACGTAGTTTCAACATAAAGATCTATCTGAACGCTTGAAATATAACGGTGAAATTAGCGTCCTATGTGCAAAATAACACGTTTTGGCGTTTTCACATACAGACTTATGACTATTATAGCTTGTTATCAGGAATACATTGCATGTTCAAAACTCAGCCAGGTTATAACTTAAACTTCAGAATGTTTTCTTCTTTCATATGGCAAATTAAAAAAGTAAATTCAATTTTAATTCCATAGTACAAACATGAAATTTCCCGGTAGAATTTCAATGGCGATTTTCTCAAAACAGCATTATTGAGAAGATAAGACAGTAAGTGATGTGGGCGACGATTTGTGACCCATGTTTCTTGAAAGCTATGAATGGGAAAGTGTGCTTGAGCAGGCCCAGTAGTTGGTGATTTCTTCATAATGATTTGTGATGCTACGGCAGTTGAAGTGAATTATTGAGAAAGAGTCGTTAATTGATGATGTTAAGGTATAACAACCGTCATCGGTGGTAATAAATGGAGATCCTTGTTTTGGGTGTGTCCATTGTGGTTAAGTGAGTAGGGATGGTCAACAATTTTTGAATTGATATGGGGTCAGTGAGTATTGGGTTGATACCAAGGAGTTCTGGTTTGGTGATATTTAGTCTATTGTCAGTAAAACAATCGAGCAGTGCAGCAGGTAACATCGTCATGAATGTGGTGGTTGAATGGTAGTTATTGTATTGTTGAATGAGACAATATAAAAATGAAAGGATGCAGTGGAGTTGGATAGAGCGAACTGGAAGGACTATGTCAGAAATCAAATCAGGTGAGGAAGAGAGAAACAAGAAAAGACAGGAGACGGAGATGTTCTAATAGGAAGAAAACAGGAGGGTGATTTAGGATGGGTAAGGAAAGAAGGGTGAAGGGAAGATGCCCCCGGGAAAATTGTGATAGTTAGTTGTGAAAACGGGAAATTGCAAGTAGGAATAAAAAAATAATAAAGGGTAGAGAGATGTTAGGAAGGAGAGGTGAAGGGTGTTGGAAAATAAAATAAAAAACTAATCAATGAAGCCAAGTGGTGAGCAAATAGAGCTGGACACGCAAGGAGGGAGAAGAAATAACATGATGGGATTATTACCAAAAAAGAAAAAAACCTTAGCCGATAATAGCAAAGAGAACACCTGAGGACACACACAACAAGAAAACAAAACAAGAAGTATGGAGACTAAAAGAGCAACAGAAGAAAAACGAACACCAGAATTTCGCTGATACCTGTACCTAAACAAAAAACAAATTAAATTAAGTGACTTATAAAAGGGGATTATAAAGAGATTACTAGAGGAAAAATATAAAATACACCAGTATAACTAAAGAATAAACTAAAAATACGTCTGTGGTGGCAAGACAACACAAACATTCAAAAGCAATGGAGCATACACAACCGCAATCGGGAAAGTGCAACAGCACAAAAAATAAATAGTAGGGGCCTATGATGAAAAGTGAAAACAAAAGTTGGGTTGGTAAAAATGCTACAGCTGATCATGGTTATGTAGAAAAAAATCCACAAAATACCTTCTCCAGGGTACAAGCCGAGACTGACATGAACATCGGAGGCCGAATTTGAATGATGCAAACAGGGGTGTGGTATCGCTATACCGTCAGTCTCGCTCATATCTGGAAGTAAGTAAGGATTTTGAAAAGATTGACACAAAATATTGAATGAAGATTTGAACAGGGGATAGTAGGCAAAAAACAAATTGAGGAAAAAATAAACAATGTTGGTTAACCCGATCACTGCGTAGCAATCCGTAGAACGATGTGACAACGAGCACGAACTGTGGCATGGGAAAAGAATGAGCTGCAATGAATTTGTGACAAAAAGTCACATGAGGTGATAGAAAAAGGTAGGGATTAGCATGTAGTGGGTTATTTTGTGACCTAAGCATCATGCTAAACCTTTTAATAATGAAATTACACCGAAACAAGTACCAACAGAATAAATTTTGGAAAGCATGTAACCGAACATTACTGCAGGAAGAAAATAATGGTTTGGAACGTTGAGCGTCAATCAACTTTTGTTTCATGCACGTCATTTCAACGTTGAAATTTGAATCTGTGCCCACTGGGTAAGTACCAGCAGTTTGAATATGCAAATACTATGAAAATAATACATGGGTGAAAAGAATTGAACAACAGTGACTGACCATAGCAATCTGTCACAAAACCCCTCGCCTCCCGCCAATACGATACACTGATGTAAGTGCATGCAGCGCAATTCAGCAAAAATACGCGTGCGCAGGGCCGTCGCTGACATTTTGTCAGGGGGTGTAAGTGAAAACATTTATTGCTGCGTAAGAGTCCTTGGAATCGCGTTGAGCGAATAAAACAATACAACTACCGGCGCACGGTTCGGGCCCAATTAAGGGCCGTTGAAAATGCTCAGTAGATGTTCTTCACGAACATTTTTCTTGATCGTTTTAACTGCACACCGCAAGTGCCTGACCCAAATCGGGCGCAAAACCGGAAAGGCCCTTAACGGGTGGGGTAACGGGGTCCCGCTTTTGGGTCCATGGCGCAGGGGGCGGAAGCCCCCGGAAGCTCTTGGATTAAGCTATTCAGAACCTTCAAATTGACCACTGTTTGATGGTAAATAGTAACCATTCAAAGTAAAAGACCCGAGTAAAGACTGGTTTCTAACTTTGCTCGACTGAGACGGCCAGTACACATGTATACAGCTTGTACTGCCAAAGAGAATTGCATATGCGAGCGCCAATGTCCAGGGGGGCGAAGCCCCCGGCAGCTCTTGGATTTCCAGCTATTCAGAACCCGTCACTATTACCACTCTTGAGGGGTAATGTAACCACCTAACAAAGAAAAGACTGTTTCTACTTTGCTCCTGATACGACGGGAGTACTAAGCTTGTTCCGCCGAAGGGGAACTATACACATTTAGCTAGCGCCAATGTCTGTAACGGATGCGGTGCATGACAGAGCCCCCGGACGCTCTTGGATTTTAGCTCTTAAGAACGGTCTTATTTGAAGGGTTAAGTATCGTACTTCATAGTCAAATGACAGCCAGTACTATAAGTTTATGGTGCTGGAGGCTAGGGAACGATCCCCTCCAATTTTTTTTCTTACCACTTCACGCTCCCCGACTGAAATTTCCCCTTATACTGGTAAACCAAACTTTGGGATGCCCATGGCTCCCCTTGTGTTTTCATCAAATTTTATTTTTACACATTTGATACCAGTACTGGTTGCACATTACCATTTCATGATTACCAGTATGGTTAGGCTTGGAACAAATGAATGTGCTTGAGGGGAAGCAAATAAAATTTTTGTGATATTTGGATTTATTGTAAGTCTGGAGTTCAATCTCATGCGTTCGGATGTCTTTCGCCTTTTGGTTCATTCTTACTTCCCTTTCTCTCTCTCTTTCTCTTCTCTTTCCAGTTTGTCTTTTTCTCTTTCTCTTTCCTTCTCTCTCTCTCTCTTCCCTTTTTCTTTCTTCGCTTTTTTGAGGATCCCTGGGCGACGGTCCTGCGCGTGCATAGGGCATGTTCCCAATGGATTATGACATACACTATGTAAGTTCACTTGATTATCCCAGTATACAAGCCGAGACTGATGTGGGTGTAAACAACGCAACCGATTTACAAGCGCGTCGACATAGGGAGTCACCTAGACCATCCAATCTCTGCTCATATTTGGAAAGGTATATTGGAAATTTATACAAAACATGAATGTAGAACAAAAAAAAACATCATGGACCCAGAAGCAAAAACATTTAAGGGAAATCAAACAATGTTGGTTAACCCAATCCTGATAGAAAACCTTTGAACTATGTGAGTGACAAAAACCTTGACATGGCCAAAGACTAGGCCTACAATGAAGGTGTAACAAAAGTCATATAATGTTTAAACAAAAAAATACGGTCTAGACAGGATAGGGTTATTCCGATGCACACTAACATCATGAAAAACATATAACATTAATATTAATTAAAATAAGATAGTATAAATAAGATATAGATATAATACTGTATTTGTATGACAAGTACGCAACAGTTTGGAATGATAAAATACAATCATAGTGCAAAGAAAATTGAACAGAATGACTTACCTAGCATTTGTCAAAATCCATTCTGCCAATACGATACACTGATGGAATGCACGCAAGCGCAATTCACGCAATGAGATACTCAAAATAGATACGCGATCGTATGGCAATGTCCAAGGGATTAATATGGACAAACCTATAGCAAAGATCCGTCTTGATTTTAACCAGTATACAAGCCGAACGTGTCTCGGCTGTCGGTAGGAATATCGGATTTTCATTCGGTTTCAAGCTATAAATAATTACCTTTAACTAGTATTAAAGGAAAGATTTTTCTAATCATCATTAAGCCTGGTTTGGGTGGATGTTTTGGGGCGAGGCCCCAGAAGCTGAGAGAAACCGTTTAAATGTATTTTGAGCCATTTTGGCATCACTATTTTTCACATGTGGTTTTTTTAATTAAGCATTCTTCCTGCCTGAATGACCACGTCAAAATAAACTTGAAACAGATGCAACCTTCCTAAACAACTTTCAATAACAAGGGAAATTCATTATACCAACCGGCTGAAAATTATACCATTCTCCGGCCGCACATCGCCGAACCCCCTTGTCTACTAGCAACCCACCCCAGGCTGAAAATATCTACCAGTTATAACTGGTTGACAATGCTTTACTCTTGGTTTAACTGACATCTTTTACACACACCTGAATATAATGCCGGGGGAAGGTAGGGGGTTAACATGGCCCCAACAGTCTAGGATTACACCAGAGAAGATGAGAAAGAAGTAGATGGCTCGATTTTGAAAATCCGATTACCCAGGATTAGTTTGAGTATTGTTCATATTACCCGGCATCAACTTGCCAGTCGAGAAAGTTTCACATCAGGAAGTAATCGACACACTGCTACTAAAAGTTTAATTAATTTTCCCGCACAAGTTCTCTAACTGGTGTAATGAACTCCACGTTGTTCCTTCCGCCGATAATTATTTATTTATTATGGCCCGGAAAACTTGAGAAACCTTGTCTTTTTAACGAAAGAAGAACATCAAAATTAACCCTTTTTCGGTAAGGTAACCTTGATCTTAATGTTTTGAATTCAATAAAGGTACACGTTGTTTTATTATCCTAATTTAAACTCTCCGTTAGTTCTGTGAAATATGCAATATCTCGTCGGGTGTTTACCTAAATTGACGGATGTAAACGAAATACGAATATTTTGTTTCTGGAGTCAAATCGGCATTTGAAAAATCGCGACTCGAGGGGGGTCTACACATCCCCAAATAATACGATTCAACAATCAAATCCATTACGAACGAAATTAACAACTGGCAGAATTTATTTTAGCTAATTATTCATGATTCTTATGATAACATGGAGTAATACGTTGGAAAAGTCAACCATCATATCCGGTCACACCAAAAATACTCAATCGGGCACTTATTTTCATGACATAGTGACGGATGTTGAATTTTCCCTTACGAAAGCGTTATTCAGCATCTGTCAGTATGGAAAACACGATCGGCTGTTTTTTAACATCCGTCAAACCAACATCCGTGCATCGCGAATTGCTCAATTGGTTTATTACATAATGACGGAGGTTGAGTGGATTGCCGCTATTTCATGCTTTGAACTGTAATATAAATATATTTCTACTAATATCGATATTTTTATAATTAATTACATCTTTTGCTTTGGTCATTAAATATTTCCAATGAGAATATTACTACCAATTATTTTAAAAAGCAGTGGTGGGAAAATCCAGGAACACTTCTTGACAGAGGGTTTCAAACATCCGTCACTAATGTTAATACCCACAGTCGCTGTTATGCAACATACGTCAAATTGCAAAATTGCTAATTCAGATATTAATTTAATAGTGCGTCTGGCAAGGTTCTCACTTGGAATGTTTGAAGATTTTGGTATTTAGTACTATTTCCTAAATTCTTAAAAATTATAAAAAGCTGACAGATAGCTCAAAGTCAGGTAAGCGCTCGTACTCCCAGTGTAATGCCATCAAAAAAAAAAAAAACATGCGTATAGGCGTGTGCGTTCGACCCCTGTGAGATTCAGCTACTTGACTTTCCCTGGAAACGAAATTACCCGCTTAGGTTTCTCTTTAAACCCATGCGATATTTGGGAAGCTGATCCCGGCTGCGAGGGTTATCTCGATGGTATGTGTTGGCTGCTAAGGGAAAGCGTGTCCGATCTGCTGCACTCCCCTTGAAAATTGTGCTAAATGGGTTATGGTATGTTTGGGCCCAGTGAATCATCGGCCCCATTGTGAAAGCGCTTAGGGGCCATGCAAAGGCGCTATATAAACTCTAAATCTCTTCTATTATATTATTATTGTCTTTAAAGTGCCCCAATGCTTTGAAATTTTGGGATCAAGTTTCTGTCAAGTGATGAAGAAGAGTGACGTTCTCGTGCTTACTCTGCCAGACCAAAGTGTATGACTCTGTGTAAATGAATGCCATTGACAACTGTGTAATGGAATGTTTCTGGATTAATGACAGTGTATGTCATGTTCCCCAGCCAGAAGCGCAAGTCTTTTGATCGAATCAATCGGAATAAGGCAATCTGAAAGGCTTGATAACCGTTATCTTTGAAGTAACAGTTGAACCATCTCCTTCTTTCATCTTCTCTGGATTTACAACCTTGGTGTCAATGAATAGTTTTAAGTATATTCTTCAGTGTTGCCAAAAAGTCGCAACAATTCCAATCCCCATAAGTTACTTCTGTGACGTCTATTGCACTCACCCTCGCAATATAAGTAACCGGTTACTGGATTAGTTCATATGCAAGTTAAACGGAATTCGTTTGTTGCTTTGTTTTTTTTTTGTTACTGTCTGTTCTGTACTTTTTTTTTTTTTGGCTGAAAGGAAAGCAGATTAATAACACTTAAGTGGTTAAGTGTTTCACTCAAGTTTGGTACCATAAGGGGTCTCCCACGGGAGACAACTGTGAGGGGCGGTTATACTGAATAGGGGCAAAATCATTGTTTCGCATGGTCAAAATAGCCCTCAAAATGGACAGTGTTTCAGACCACATTCTTTCCACAGCATACACTTTTAAATCTTTTGTGTTATGAATCGCTATAGAAGGACAATTTTACATATATTTCGCAAAAACATTACCATTTTGGTAACCCCTGTGAGGAGGGGGGGGGTTGCATAGTTCCCCCAAGATTTGTGTTTTCGGGTGATTTCTCACATCGTGAAAAATATTTTTGAACTCGTATTTTTTTGTAATTGTTGTAACTTACGATGCGCTCTTTCCATATAAAAAATACTAAAAATTCTCGCCCGTTTTTATGAGATAATTAGCTTGGTCCCTAGACCGGCCACCCCACCCACCCCCCCCCCCCGCACCAAACACCCACCCCACCCCCCCCACCAGCCCTAAAACCACCCCAAAGGGAACTCAGCGGTTAGCCCACCGACTCGCGACATAAGCCAACACAGTCTAACCCCTCAGGGTAAGACCCCCCGAAACGCGGAAGCACCAGGAACCGTGGGCGGAGGCGATAGTCGGAGAGTCCGACCGGTGCTCCTCCACTGGACGCTGGGGACCCCCGGTGCCCCCCCCCGCCCCCCCGGCACCAACGGGAGTGTTATTTTCAAAATAAAATGAGCACCCGTGCCAGAAAACTATTTTTTTGCTTATGTATCTTCAATTGCAATGAAAATAATTACAATGGTAAGAAAAAAATAATTAACCCTTCATGTGCTGAAAATAAGCAAAGCGATTGGCATCATCGAGCGACTGCGCCTGCGCGCCATTGCTATACAAACCTATGGCACAAAAATACAAGAATGACAAATGGTATGTTTGTGTTAAATATATGTAACATTGTTTGGGCACATTGTGGTCCTCTAGAGCCAGATATAAACAGCTCAAAATGATTTGGCAATGTGGATGCGTGGAATCAGTCGCGGAAACAGCATGTTACTTTTGAGCGATTTTGACGCATTTCGAAAAACCATGATTTTCCCCAATTTCCCAGACGATAACCGAACTCAGTTAAATATTGCACTTTAGGCCTTGTCTTATACCCCTCAAAGGGGTATGAGTTTTCAGTTTTGAAAATTCCCTCGGAAAAGGGTTTGTCCTTTCCTGGGGGGGTTCCCTGGACCCCCCATGCACCAACGTGAGTGAACCCCTTAGGCACTTAAGTGTTTTAATATGCAGATTTTCCTATTTTAAGATGAAAATTTTCTGTATCCTCTGATAGGCAAGCAAAACAAGACTTGAGGGTGGTTGTCAAACCATCTCCCTCGTCCCCCCACACCCGGACTTTTACGCTACTGCACGTAAGATAATAGATAGAAACAATTATTAACATGGATTATGATGATACTTTAATTCTATCAAACTGTACACAATGAAGTATAGACATGTTCACATCCAATACCCCCCTCCCCCAACTTATCTACCCCCCCCCCGTAAAATGGATCATTTCGTCATGTGAGTGCAACAAAGTCTGTAAATGAACATTTTGCGAAATTGAGTTATTTATATAATGTGAAATAGACATTAAGCGTTAATTGATTTAAATTTCCAGGTGACAGTCTCCATTTAATTGCAGAGATATTAAGCTAAATAGGCCCTATTAGGTGGAGATACGACTTTGTTGCACTCAAAATTAGATTCTGTTGAGTGCAACAAAGTCGTAACTGGTAGATACACGATTGTTTTTCACGCGCGGGAAAAACTCATATACGACATTTTATTCTTTAATGCTAAAACCTTAAAAACATATAAAAATGTAGTTCCTTTTTCCACTCAATATTACGCTCAGTAATTATAATTTACAAAAGTAAATTATACGCATAATTTAACATATATTCAAGTATAAGGCTCTATTTATTGCAGAGTTATTCTTTAGGCTAACGTAGGCCTAATTAAGCGTGATACGACTTTGTTGCACTCAATTGAATTTCTGTTGATTGCACAAAGTCGTACTGGTACATACGACTTTGTTGCACGACACGGAAAATCATGTGTGTAGTTACGACACCTTTTGATTATTTAATTACTCTAATTATTAGTCGACCTAATTGGAAATAAAATATTTATAAATATTTTAAAAATGTTTATCGTGTCTAAGATTATTTTAACACTTAACTGCCATACAGGGGTTTGCACGTTAGTGCAATAACGGGGGTTTTCCTAGGGACCCCCCCTAATAAAACCACTTTCCTAAAGGATTTTTTAGATGAATCCACCACCATGTTAGCAGGCTCAAAGACATCAACGATAAATAAATAAAAAACTGAAGAAAGTTGTTCTGGAAATTAGGGCAAAACAATTCAGAACATTTAATTTCATCGTCAAAATGTGCGAAAAAGACACTCATTTGTTCTCTTATTCTCCATACTTCTCTGCATTTTTCTATGTCTTGCTTCACCAGCACTGGCTGATTGCTTAATTGGTGAAGAATAATATATTTACCATATTAAGCAACAACATAAATGCCCTTGCCATTTTAATATTTTTTAGGTTTTAACTTGTATAATTTATACCATATGTGCTACATAAACGCTAACATGATAATATAAAATATTATGGCTCCAATGGCCTACTATAACTTTGCAGATTTTGAAATTATTATTTACTTTGTTTATGTCACGAGTGTAATGCATTATGAAAATCCCAGAATAACATAACTCTAATAAGATTTTTTTCATTTTTGTCTGGCCTTTCCGTTAGTGCATAAGGGGGGGGGGGAGGGGTGGGGGCCCCCCCCCCTTCCTAGGGACCATGCAATTAACGCAAAACAGAGGCCCCCGATGGAATTTTGCTTTTTTTTTAAAAAAAAAAAAAAAGCGCAACTAAAAGTTAGACGATACAAAAATCTAAACCAATATATTGCAGCGTTAAAAATCGTCCGGCTGAAAAACCAAAATGGGTCCCTAGGACCCCCCTTAATGCATTTAAGTGTTAATTTGAAAGTCACAAAAGATTGAACACAAAAATGCTTCTCCTGTAAATGATTAAAATGTATCTACACTTTGTTGCCACCACAGACGATTTGTTTTTAGCTAACACATTAACTGCATAGGAGGGGGTCCTAGGGACCCATTTTTTGTGTTTTTCTCTGGCTTTTTTACGCGGCAATAAGTTGGTTATATTTTTTTGTATTTGTCTAACTTTAGTGCCTTGCATTTGTGCAAAAAAAAACAATTCATCGCGTCGTTTTTGCTTAATTAGAATGGGTCCTATGAGCCCCCCCCCCCCTTATGCACTAACGTAAGTGCCATGACAAAAATTAAAACTCTTAATAGAGTTTCACTTGATTCTGATTTTCATAACGCATACACCTAGTGACATAAACCAAATAAAATTACATCAAAAAATTCTGGAAAGCCATTGGTGTCATAATATTTTATATACATCGTATAAGCGGTTTACTGTCAGGAACCTATGGTAAATATACAAGTAACCTAAAAAATATAAAAATTGCACGAGACATTTCTATTTGTGCTTAATATGTTCAATATAGTTCATCCTTCACCATTAAAGCAAATCAGCAAAGTCAGGTAATCAAGGCCGTAAAATGCAGAAACGAATGAGTTCTTTTTCGCACATTTGACGCAAAAATACAACAATGTTTTTTGCCCCTAATTTTCTTCTGAACAATTTTTCAGTTTTTTTAATTTCTTAATTGTTATGTCTTTGAATCCTTCTAACATGTGGTGGATTTCATTTAAAACTTTCCTTTGGGAAAGTTGTTATATAGTGATGGGTCCCTAGTAACGCCCCCCGTAGCACGACGGCAGTGCAACCTTTGGCATTTAAGTGTTAATTTTGTGCAGATGTGTATCATTTTGAATATATGATGCACTTCTCAAATTACCGGTTACTCAAAAAATAAAGGGGTTTTTCGGCTCTTGCCTGTCAGCACTAAAAATAATATGCTAACATATCTATATCAAGAAATATTCAAATATTTTTTGTAGTTAGAGTTCCCCATATAAAACAAAACCCAAAAAAATGCCAAAAAATCAAATTTAAAACGCAAATCACCGCAATTTGCATATCATTTAAAAAGTGATAACAATTTATTTTTTATAGGATTATTTTTACTGTCCTTGAATGCTATATAGACAGAAGTATTTGAACTTTCAATAACTTACCTAGAAGTAGAGATATATAGGTTTTCTGATAAATTGACTACCCGTATGTTTTGTAACGTACTCTAATTGTTTTATTGAAATCATACTGTTAACTAGCAGTGACAGGTGCATTGTTCATAAAATAAATGCGTCCAAATTTCCACATAAATGTGATTTGCGAACAAATTGAGTCCAAGTCATTATTTATTTATTCAAAATAAACACCGAAAGCAACATTTGATCACAACAAGACACGTTTTATATGTCGTCATTACTTTGCTCAAAGCAACAAAATAAAACGATACATTATTTTATTACAACCGTGTTCAGAAACCACCCCCTGTATCTTCCGACTTTGACGGACACACCCTGACCTCCCTGAGGTGGTACCGAGTTCCAATTTATTTTTTCGCTAAAATGAGCCCAAGTATGAAGGGAACTTAACAATTACATAACAAGCTTAGACATATTCGTTGCGGTTTTAAGCCTCGGTTCGGGCCGTTCGGGTAAGACGAGGGTAATTAAACCATTTAATTTTTTTTAACAACTTCTTGATCAATATAACATGGACGATCTTGTCCTTGTGGGTCTAAGTCTGACATATCTGGGCGAATGTGGAATAATTGATTAAAATAATAACTCCAAATTATAAATATACAATTATTTCCTTTGTATTTCATAATGAATTTATTTATTAATTTATTTACTTATTTTTGTCGTTGTTACTTACCATTCCAGCCAGGCTTCGGGCTCCTTGCTCGCCATTTTAAACAGAATCACCAGGTTCGCAAAGTTAGGTACGTATTACTAATTTTGAAGACAAATTTTAAAACTGGGAGTTTTTTTCTTGTCAATCATCGTGGTCACTTTACCATATAATTTCTCTCATATTGGAGCTCGGATCTCCTTCAATAATGTTAACCTCGGTAGAAATGCTAATTGAGCATTTAAACCCCGATGGCGCAACTTAGGAAGATGCCAGTCTTATTAGATCGTCAACCCTAATCTTTGGCACCTGGTTCGGGACATTCTGTATAAGTAAATCTTAATTCAGTGTATTTGAGATGGCTTTTCCAAATATTTGGCAGATAATTTGGAAAGCCATCTAAGAACACCACAAGATTAGGCTTTTGAACTCATTAAATGCATTTAACTGCCCACAGTGAAATAAATGATTGTTAATGCCTTATATGCAGAAAAATCAAAATTGAACATGCAATCTTTATGATAGTTGGCGACCGGGGCCGGAATAATAACATTGTCATCATAGCTAAAAATTGACCGTCGGGATGTGGAGTTCATGAAACAGATACAAAATTAAAAGTGGTGGGCAATTTGATACTACTGCCATTTTTCCAAATTGCAGCCCTCTAAACCAAAAACCCCTAAAAGACAATTTGTGTAAAAAATGTTTTTCTGGGTCAAGGAGTTCAATAAATATTCCCAAAACTTACGGTTGCATGTTGCCGATATTTCCAAGATGGCTGAACTTACTTTGCACAAACAACCTAAACATTTATTTATATAGCCCTAATGAAGATAGATGATTGTGTGTCACATTAAAAAGTTCTGGGTCAAGGAGTTCAATAAACTATTTAAGAACTTCTGCCAGGTAAATATAAAAGTAAGAAGTTTCATACGTCACTATTTTCCCAAAATGTCACATGGTAATAAAGGCAAAATCCTTTAGACTCTGCTATCAGCACCTAGATGACGAATTTTGGTGACAAAGTGGATGTGTTTATATAGGTCAAGGATTGCAACAGCCCTATTCTCAAAACTGTCAGATGAGTCGTGAGTCATGTTATTCATTGACTGATTACACAATGTACACCAAAATGGACACCTTTGACTATCTATTTAATCACCCAAAACTATATCGGAATTGCCCCTGGGAATTTTGATATTTAGGCACTGTATTATTTTAATAGACACATATTTTGTTTGTTTCAGATATGTCAAGAGTAACATGGGCCCCCGAATTCGAACAATTAAATGTCATGGTCACATGCACACAAATGTTCAATGTTTTGGGGTTTTCGTCATATGGGCATAAAGCGCAGTTAGGAAGTTCTAAGGATGAGTTACCGAGGATTCTGGTGGTATTAATTCTCAAGCATCTGGGTAATATATTTCCACCACTTTGCCGAGCATTAAGGCCTACCATTGCAGTAAGTTAACACTCTTGGGTACTGGTATTTAAAATATTGGGCCACATCTGAAAAGTGACAAATGCAAAAAAAAAATACTTTTAATTTTTTTAATTTTTTTATTTATTTTACCCCTTTTGATCTCCTTGACCCAGAAAACAACCTTTGACACCAAAAATCCTCTCCCTAGGTATATAATAAGAAATATAACGGGTTTCTTGACGAGAAGTCGGCCATCTTGAACAAATAGCCGTGTATATACATTTCCATGATCAGACAATTCTGGCTTGTATATTGCACCTCTTGACCAGACATCATACATTCCACGACACTAAGTCACCATATTAGTGCTATCACCTTAAATGGGCGCATTTTGCAAAATACTTGGTTATATAATGCAAAATGCATCACTTTTTATTTTTTGTCATCACGTTTTTTTCGTGACCTACACAACCCAATGATCAATTTTTAGCTATGATTGCAAAATGTTAGTTATTCCGCCCTGGTTGGTAGAAATATAATCACCCGGATGCTGCAGCACTATTACCCAAACAGCGATCTGTCGTCCAATAAAATATATCTTGCTTGACGAATTCTGAAGATAATCCTTTGAATAAAAGTCGGAGTGTTGTTCCCTCTATCTAGCCATAATGGCAAATTATATGCCGTAAGGTAAATTATTGTACAAGAAAATTCTCGACGGGTACCATAAATTGTAATTTTGCCATCAGACTTGTATCGTTTTCTTTAATCTCTCTTTTGAATGGGGTGCGTCGGGCATAGTCCATTTTTGTCGCTTGTTCCTGGTTGTGTCCTCGTTATTCTCCCTGACACAGTGCCCTTGTAGTAGTTGGCTGGGTTTCTCGGCGACTTATATGCACTTTGAGCTGCATATTCTGTATCTTTATTAGAGATTTAACGCTTTTATTTCTACACAGCAAATAAATGAAAAATATTAAATAGTTTTGAATCGCCGATCATCCATTTTCTTTAAATAATGATTGTTATCAGAAAAAATTTGAAAGATAACTAAAAAGCACGCACTAATAGCAAAAGCTATATAACATAATCTTCCGAACCTTGTGAGTGTACTTCTGAAGCTGACTGCATCGTATTCCATCACATGATTAAAAAATTCCTGCAGCAACACCTGCACCAATCACTATGAATATAAAAGGTAAGAACCAGAATGTTTTATTAACAAGTATCGCTGCGCGACGGGGTGGGGAACAAACGAGAAAAAAAACGTGTAGACTAATGTTACGGTTATTTTTTTATTTTTTGTCTCTTGAATTGTGGACGGAGTAGCGGTTAAAGTAGAAAAGATACAATGACATTACGGATTGCGTAGGTTGAAATATGTACGTCTTCTTCTTCTTCTTGCGTATGATGCCAGCAGCAAATATGTTGTAAACGGGGGAGCCAGCTCACTGTGGATTGGTTGGGGTTTGAGAAGTCTATGTCCACACGGTGGACGAAGGGTAGGGGCCACTTTGATGGGAGAACCACATTGGCAGGCTGCGATAGTGGCTGTTGACTACTGTGCGAATCCGGTTAGCGATTCACTAAGTTTGTGCGTTGTGGTGTTTTATCCGAAGCAATGCCGGTGCAATGCTGAAGCCACTGAGTGGAAATCAGATGGAGTAGAGTTAGATCGAAAAGCAACCAGAAAATGGTTCTCAAGGTCTCCTTGAGTACTGGTCCAGTTCTTTGTGTGAGAGCTGTTGCACCATGCGGGGCGGCATTTGTAAGGATTGGGCCGGGTCTAAGTCGAGTTAAACATCTTGATTCGTGCGGAAAAAGGGAAGCCGCCCCTTATAGTGTGTGGATATAAATGCCTTGGCGTATCGTGAGGCATGATTTTAATTGATTTTAAAGTTAAGGCAAATATTTAAAAATGTAAATATATAAAAACAGAACAACACATACAATGTCAAAAATAGAAACAAAAGATTAAGAACAGGGGCCATAGTCGAGTCTGTGATATTCAAGTATAGACATATTTTGAATACTATAAAGTACGGCAAAAAAGTTAGCCTACAAATTTATTGGATGTCATTTAGCTTCTATTAATAACCCTATTTTTGGGCGTGTTATGTTTGTGTAAAATTATACTCCATTCTTTCAATCTGCGTCTTGAGCTCCATTTGAAGAGAAATTTCTTCTTTTGTGAAAATAATGGAGGTTATGTACAATTTTGAAATTCAGTTGATCGGCTATTCGTTAAATTAGAAAACAATGTGCAATATCGACTAATGCAGCAGTGGTTGTTTGTCCTATTCGTTTGTCCAGCAGTGATGAAGATGACCATGACAGACAAATAGTTTTAAGAAGATTGCCGAGTTTTGTAGGTGCACATGTGGCTGATGAGACCAATTTGAGCATGGCAACGTACTGCACCGATTGCTATGGAGTGATTCTGGACTCATTCTGTATTTAGGTTACAGCCTTGTGATTTTGTGAGATTCTGATTTTCAGCACCATCTTTGATAAGGGTTTCGCCTGTGGGACGATCTTGGGCTAGGGCTTTCCTAACCGTTAAGTACATGCGAAGTCTGGAGCGAAGCTGAGTGTATCTTCAAAACTTTTCTTTTGCCGACCACGTAAGCGATTTCTTGTCTTACACAGGCAAGTGAGGACCCCGTATCTGGGACTTTGTCCTACCACGCGTCGATCTTTGCACTATCCTTCTCAGACAGGTCAGCATGGCGTGGTACACTTGTTCAAGTTTCACAACTGTTAAAGGAGGATGACCAAGACAATAGCATGATAGACCATTAGTTTGGTGTCCAATCTGATTCATGGCCATTCCCAACCTTCACCCCGCTACGGCCACGCCAGCGCTGGTTTTGAAATCCTGTTTGTTTTTCATCACTCATTGAGCACATGTGGGACAAGGTGCTCCCCAAGTAGGTGAAACTTATCCACCGCTGTTCGATTTCTAATCTTTAACATTGGGATAGTGGTTTCACATATTCTTCCTTCCCAGACAGGTTGGTACATGGCTCTCAGTCTTCCTTTGCTCGGATGGTCAGCCAAAGTGGTGTCCACATGCAATCAAAAGAATAAACTGTTGTTAAATGTTAAAAGGTGTGAATCACTCTATGTCTAAGTAAACTGTGAAACCTAGTAGTATAGTGGTAAATCTATCAAGTTGGCGTAGGTAGAAAATGATTTGTGGGGTGGGGTCAGTGTCGCATCTGAACCGACGAAAACGGGTGGTGTCAGGGGCCTGCCTGAATGGCCTCGGTTGGGGGGTCCAGGGGCCAACCGCGGTGGGGTCCAGTAGCTCCGAAGGCCGGAAAAATCTGGGCTTGATATCAGCGTGGGTTCTGCATACTGTCGAATCAGCTAATGCTAGTTCTGAGAAACGGGCTTTTGAACGTTTGAGTTACTTATGAAAGCGTGTATTAATAAAAAAAAAGGAATGGCTTTTTAATTATTTTATGTTAAAGACTTGAATGGTTTCCTTGACCGAAACGGAGTATGAAAACCAAGAAACAACTTTTTTCCTTTGTAAATTGGCCACGAATGTATTTGACAGTTTTGGTGTGTATCGTTATAGCTCATATATATATCCCCCCCCTCCAGTGTACGAGATGCGCTAGGGCCTCAACTACTCTGTATACTTGTATATTAGACCTGGCGGGTAAAGTCTCCAGAAATTATCCTCGCACACTGCTGTCTTGTCCTGTGTGATGTCTGTACTGTATACCCGGATCGCCTAGCCATTACTACTTAGAAAATGTTAACAGCCCCGTTTATCAGGGGCGGCCTGAGTAGCTTAGATGGTTAGAGCATTCGCCTTGTGTGGGAAATGTTTCCGGGGTTCAATTCCTGCCCAGGCGTGGATGTCCAGGAATTTTTCTAGGGTGTTCACGTATGCCACGATTGAAGTAAAAATAACGTTGGCGGTGATGAGGGTAATAGATGAATAATGAACATCGAAGCTTGACGACGACAATGTTATATTTGATACATGAATGATGATTGATGGACGATATTATTTGTTCTAAAGCATAACACATCACTTTTTTTTTTTTTGTGACTGTTTCTATGACCTGTCTCTATGACGTCTTTGGTATAACTGTGCCTGCTATAAGCATTGGTGCATGCGACTTCCAATATTCTCACGGTTGAATTAATCATTTGTTGTAAAATATAGCGCAGACTGTCCACGATGACCACGGATTCGAAATTGCAACCTTAACAAATTTGGCTCCTTAAAAATAAAATCCTTGTAATTAGTCGACAATATGGCTTTTAATAATTTGTGTGGCAGAGAAAAAAATTTTCAACGTGTAAACAAGTTAGGGAGGTGCACAACGTTAGTCTCATTCCTTCCTCCCTACCCTTTAAAACACTGCAGTGCTTAAAATATATATCACGTGAAACGAATTAACAGTTAATGGGTAATATACTCAAAGTAAAATCTAAATTGTAACAATTTTAGAGGGCACTACCGTGTATACAACTCCTACAAACTTCCCAAAGAAAATATCAAATCCGTCCTGAAAGGCATTTCTTTAATTAAATGGTGCCTAGAAATTCATTTTATTGTGCCATAATGTCGAAGTACAACCCTAACCCTACGAAAATCAGTGTTGAGAATATGCTTACCCAAGCCATTATTGGTAACACGATTTATCAGGTTTAAGGGTGGTACCCACAGGGAATCATTAATACAAACCAACAAATGCTTACGATTTTGAAAATTTAACTATTAGTTCTCCCCATGTGAACAAGATGTATATATTTATTAATCTTTCCTCCCTGGAGATGGCCAGCGATGGTGTTGCAAAAACTATGTGCGAATGAATGAATGAATGAATGAAGAATAATGAATGAATGAATGAATGAATGAATGAATAACTGTTCATGTCTCACCTCAATATACATGACCTTGCAGTAACCACTAAACACTGAAACGCCATACCCTGATAACAGATGGCAACAACAAAGGAACTTTGTCACTTGAAGATGAGACTCGGAGGCCGACTCACTGGTCATCACTTCCCACTCAATGTACGGAAGGAGACTTAGACAACTCGATAGTCCCCGCTATAACATTCCCAGTGGCCCAAAGATCTTCACAACCTACCCGCTCTGCTAGACCAACTTACCACATAAAATTTCCACTTTGCAAACAACTGACTGATATTTACGTTCTCACAATTATCACCATCATCACCAACTCGGTTTCGGAATCATATCAATCCACCAGATACCAACTGATGGGCCCGCATGAGGCAAAAGTTGACTCCGCTTCATGATACTTGCGACACTACTGGTTTTCCTACAGAAACACTCGCCGAACGTGGTCCACAAAAAAAACTTGTACAATTAGGATAAACAGCTGCACATGTGGCGCAGGCGGATAGGCGCGTGATCCATCCATCATATGAACATTTGTAAATCGTGAGTCGAGCCCCGCTGAAGTCACCGTGTGTCCGCTGGGCAAGAGACTAATCTCATTTGCCTCGTTTACCCAGCGAATCGGGGTAGCTGTTATGGGGAATATTACATCGGGAAGTGCTGATAGGGATTTCGGCGCTTGGCCTGCTCCCGGCCTAGATGAAGCGAAATGATTGTGACGATTCCTGAAGTAGCGTGTAATCAATATAGGCAACAGCGTTTTGAATCCTTGGGAAAAGGCGTTTACAAATGTCGGGTTATTTTATTATTAGTATTAAAGCACACGGCTTTCACATTGCCCATATCTTTTCTTTTTCCTTACTAATCCTATGCCATTCCTTCAAATATCGTAAAGATCTGTAGCACTCTTCGAATTCGGGGCCTTTACATTTATGGTTCCTTCTACGTTTTCAAAATTATGATTTTTTTAATTATTAGATGATATTTTGTTTCCAACTTTGACTTTGACTTGACGATTTACTCTGCAACACTTCCTTCGAGGCTACGCAAAGGTTGTGAGTGCGCAAGTTGATGAACTTATTCTCTTTAGATGCTAGCTTAGATGGTTGGTTACTTCTTGTTTGAAGGTTTGTGTGATTTTATATTGCAAGTGCTTCTGGTAATATTTTCCATTAATTTATTATTCTAGGGAAGAAAGAAGGTGTTCATGTAGGGCCTCATTTTGCCCGTTGACGCTGTGCAAGGCTCTACTTTTATTATGACGGGTTGGTCGGGCGACTGGCGTGAGAAACTTTGACGCTGGTATGGCAACCTGTATGTCACTTTGTACAATAGAGTTAACCTAGCATCTTGTCTAACGCTTGGCTAAGTTGTCCCAATCAAGATCACCTGCATTTTTTGTTACACTGCTTTTCCACTCTCGTAGTTCTGCATACAGAACTGGGCAGCCCTATGTTGTACGCATCTCCATTTCATGTGTGAGTTCTTTGTATGGGGTCCCATACTGTCTTTGAATATCCACATGGGCCTACTAAGGGCTTTGTAATGCTGTTTGAGTTTACTCAGTGGTACATGATTGTAAGTTCCTGCGGCACAAATTGAGAACTTTCTTGTTTTTTTGAGACAGATTCGTTGATTTGGTCATCACAAATTTTTTAGATTCTTTTGATATTTACTTCCAGTATGCGTGGTCGAATCTGTTCATCATGAAGTTGTTAACCAAGCTTGTATGTATGAGATGATGTAGATCTAGAATAAGTTTTGAGGACACAACATTTTGTTGGCGTTGAAATTTCATTTGCCATGTATTTTGCCATGATGTTATCATATCAATCGTCCTGCAAACCGGAAACATCAGAGTCGTTGTGGATGGGTCGGTAGCAAACACAATCATCGGCAAATAAACGTAGCCTCCGACGAGATGTTATCCGGGAGGTCCGCTTATATATGGCAAGAATCAAAAGGGGTTTCGAGGACGGCACAAAATTCTACACAGCTTTCTACTCGCCCTTGATGTATCACATGGCTGTTTTAACTTCTTAAAATTTACTCCTATTGCAAGGTAGCGTGACTTGATTATATTGTCATGTTGTATATGTTTTAACACTAGTCTTTAGATCGAACGGGATCGTTCTGCTTGATAACAGGGTTGATCTCAAGTATTTGTCTTTGGATCATTTGGGGACTTGTGGGATATGCCAAACCTGGTTACCAATTTTTCTAAAAAGATAGAAGCAGATGGCTAACCACAGGTCATTTGAAAAGAAGTTCGTGTATGTCATTTTCTTCAACGTTACTTCGGTCAGAGCAGCTTTACCGCCTGACCTAAACTAATACTGTATGCAGGAAAGTAGCGAATGATAACTACTCATCAGCAGTAGTAATTAATGCCAATAATAATAATAAATATCAAATATCATATTTTTTTTTTTTTTAAATAATGTTTTATATATGATAATGTTTTGTTCAATCTTACCTTAGTGACGTTATAATGCCATATTGGGAAATTCAATACAACGACATTTGTATTTTGAATGATTCATAATCCTATTAAGGTGCCTTTGATATTATAAAATCTTAAGTGGGTCGGCAATGAGTCTTTTTCCAAGCGGGAGAGATGAGCACGCCAACTGGACATTGATAAATCAGTGACTACAAGAAATTCTCCGGTCCTCACTTGGCGAAGTGCCACTTCTTGGCATCAACAACAGAAGCTGTCGTCTACTGCGAGGCGATTCAGCCTCTCTTGTGGTCGTTGAAAGGCAGGGAACATCGCAGACTAAATCACCACTATCGGAGAACAATTGTATGTTTTGCACGTTTGAACAAATTCCATAGCGAGTTTTGAAAAAACATATGCAAGCTCAGCAAAGATTGTGTCTCAGGGTCATTCAAAAACAATCACCAGTTTTACACTGATTGATAATGAAATAAGGGTGAAAACATAATATTCATCATTTTCCATATGGTCCGGTTCATGCTAGGTCCACAGAGGACCACAACTCCATTTGATAATACAGAGGCGGAACCCAAGACGGAACAGTGAAATTCCACTCCCCATAAAACATGAGCTACACGCCGTGTTCTTTATGAGACCTCTCTATTCATTAATAGCATGAGGGTGTAACGGGTCCATATAGAGGATGTAAAGGGAAATTTTCAACCCTACCTTACCCATTTCCCATGCTAGGGTTCATCCATTATTGTTTTTAAGCCACCCATGTAGAGAAACTTATGAACAACACTGGTGTTGCCCATGTGATGCCATTTGATGATGCCAGAGCTGGAAGACGTTTAGAGAACATGGGTAAAAAACTAGAACTAGGTGTCGATCTGGATGCATACACTCCACTGTACAATCGGCAGTGACTGGTAAACTCATTCATCATGCTACGGAGGTTTATTACCGAGAACAATTAGAAAATGCTATACAAACAAAACCATGTTTGCTACTTACTCTGAATAAGCTTCTGAACCCCAAAAACTAAACAACTTCCAAACTGTAATTCAGCTACTGAACTATGTAGCTCATTTGCAGGTTTTTTTCAGCGACAGGATACAAAATCAGACGGGACCTCGTAATTATCCAGGTCCAACTCGCCATGAATGATCCAAGCGGGACAATACTGATGAGACCGTTCAATTACTGAGTTTAATCCAGTCACTGTTGAAGAGGGTAACCAAGGTGATTATGTCAACTCCATTCAAAATCTGTTCCTTAGACACCATTCCATTGTGTTTTACTTAAGGAGAATGTTGCAACTATGACTGAGGCCATTAACACTGATCAATAACAGTCTATCCGCACGTGTTTTCCCACCTAAGCTCCGGGAAGCTGCGAGAACCCATTCTCAAAAAGCCTTCCCTAGACAAAAGAGGTGCTCAAAAACTATCCCCTATTAGCTGCGGTCTAAGTTCATGCAGAAAATAGTGAGTGCCCAGATAAGGATCATATTGTCTAAAATGGACTAATGAGAAGTTTCTAGTCGCTTACAAAGACCGACACAGCACTGAACGGCACTTCTGCGGGTCAAGACCGATATCCTCAATTGCAATCACAACAGTAAGGTAGTTGCTATTTGTGTGGCTAGATTCTTTCTGCCAGCTTTGAACTGTTGATCATGCCATTCTTTTAGATAGGTTACGTGAACTTTCAAAATTCACGGTACTGCCGCCTTACAGTGGATTCGGTCTTACCTGCAAAACCGCTCTTTTCGTGTGGCTTGGGGATAGAAAGTTCAAACAAGAATCTATTCTCCCTTTCGAGTCTTCTCAGGGTTTCCTTGGTCGGGCCTCTCTTTTCATAATGTAACATACTGTATCGCATCAATCATCCGGAAGCACACTATTGCTTACCCCATGTATGTGATGATGTGCAGCTCTATTTGACATTTGTCCTAGAGTGATGGTGATGCCAAACAGGTGTCAAAAGCACTTCTCTTTGTATTGATGAGATCAGTGAGTGGGGTCGCGCTGTAACAAACTCAAATTGAATGATGAAAAGACAGAATTTTCATCGCATGTTCATCCTATTACACCAAGGCGACTCAAAGGATATTACCTCAGGGTGGGACAGTGGATTGCCCCAGTCCTCGGCAGTTTAGAAACTTGGTGTCGTGTTGACAGACAATGTCTTGACTGAACATGTAAGGTTCAATATAAGTCTGTTTAACTTACACCTAGCAATATTACCGGATCCGCCGCTTTTTATCACATTTAAGAGTTGTCATCATCTCGTCAGTTCACGGATTTTAGCTCGCATTGACTATGCCAATTCATTTTGTATGGAAGTCGGCAAGAGATCGGAGGAGTTAAACTTCAGATTTTGCAGAATAGAGAAGCCAGGCTGGTGTTCAGATATGATAGAAGGACACCATGCCACAACACACTCCTTAAAGGCCTTGGCTACCAAATAGTGAGCGCGTTGTCTTTATGCTTAGGCTTCTTACTTACAAGGGCATTTCCGGACATTTGCCATCTTACTTGTCCGAATACCTTTTCTTTGTATTTGTTCCTGGCAGGCCGAGTGCGTCTGCAGATGACAACGCTCTTCACTGTTTCCCGCACAAAACGGTCAGTGGGTGACAGGGGCTTTCAGCAATGCGGCCCCAGCCTATGGAACTCTTTGCCTATCTCGTTCGCCACTCCAAGTCCATTGTTACTTTTAAGAAGGTCAAATTTCATCTATTTTCCTAAGAATTGATCGTGTGCTTAAATTATTTTTGTTATTTTGCTTCACTAATCATGATTTAATTTTGCAGGCGTTTTCTTTTTATTTTAGTTCGATGTTAAGTACTTATCTCTTGGTTCATCTTCTTCAAGATACCTGTTGGATTACTTTAACCATGTGTTAGGCTAAATAGTAATTACGCTCTATTTTGTAAAGCGCTTTGACTCCTTGTTTTTGAGTAAGGGCTATATCAAATGCCGTTTGTATTGTACATGGTGAACTTTCCATCCCTCCCTCAACCCTCCCCCTCCCTCCCATCACATACACCCCCCAACACACACCCACATACTAACACGCCCACACACACCACACACCACCACACACCCCCACACAGACCACACCCACCCCCAACCGGTACATAATAAGATTCTAATTTGTATCGGTTTGATGCAGGACCTTCTATGGCCCATCATTAAATTAACAAATTTCTCAGCCCATTAAACTACCACTCTTCTATTACTTGGTGTTGGTTGTCGAAGATCTGTAATAATTTACATATAAAAGTTTCCATTTTGTATATCATAGAAGCACATTAGCCCTCGTCTACATGACCATTTTGTGAAAAAAAAACAACCGAAGGGCGAGGGCGATTGCCACCCCGCCCTGTGATTTCGCTTACTGACACAATTCCTATAAATGGTGTACCACATCATAGCTTAGAGTTTCTTTTTCTTTCATTCCATTGGTATCAAAACAAATACCATATTCCCATTATTATTTAAGGAACGTATCTAAAATAATGGAAAAATAGTAATTTTCCATCAAGTAGAGCCACACCCACAGGAAAACGAATTCCCTTACTTTGGCGAAAAAAAAACCTAATCTACAGTGTGGTCTATGGTATTAACAGTTTTGCTGCCATGCTAACGTATAACGTCATTCTGACAGAATGCTACAAAGCGTGTTTTGGTACTCATTTTGGTATCAATGAAAGAGGAGGACAATAGCTAACCATTGGTACCAATTGTCTGGGTCATCTCATGTGTTGTCAACCCCCGAAGGGGTGGTTTGTCATACCCTAAACATCACTTTTGAGATCACCCAGCATCATACACACTACAATCGGGGGTTTGTGCTTTTGCGACTGTAAGGGAGCGTAAAATGTCAATAGACAATTAATTAAATAAAAATTTTTACCAAAAAAAGTGGGTAGCATGTAGGAAAACAATTAGAAGGGGTGCAACCCTCCTTCGGTAGACGATCGTTAATATTGTGTTCAACACCAACAAATAGGAACAATGCAAATTATAGGTACTTACTTTCATCGGTTCTAACTAACAATTTGGAAAAGGACTCACGCCATTTCTTTCCTCATTTCTCGGGGTGAATCACCCATAACACATCGAACAGATTGTTCTCCATGTGCACAATTCAACATCAAAAGTGTCTCCCTAGTAGTAAACGCCAGTGTATTAAATGGTCATCACACACGAGCCCCTGGTTTACTGATATAAAGTTTTCGATAGGTTGGGTTTTTTGCGCATCTTGGCAAGGGTTTTTTAAAGAAACTGAGAATATCATATATACATGCGTCCCAAAAAATGTTAACACTCAGACCTTTTTGTAAATAAGTAAAGTAAGTATGGTTCCTTTGGTTTTGATATGCTTTTAAAGCTAACCCAAATAAGCTTTTATTTTATTTCATGCATAATGTTAGACAAATATATGCTTCGTCGTCAAAACGAGTACAAAATTTCGGATTGGTCCGATTTGCAGTGGGTTACATTGTAAGATATTGTGTGAAACCTGATTTTGTAACATACTCAAAATTGGGCCTATTGATTGTGTTATTGATGTTAATTGAACCTATTTAAGATATTGACAATCCATTTTGAACTTCAATATTGTCATTTAAAAGTGTGATCAGTGTCTTATGCTCAGCAATAATTTGTATTTTTTCAAATATTAATCAGTCAGTTCACTTGCATTAGCAGAGTTAGCCCTTCAAATCGCTCAAATTACCCAGAATGTTTAAAACCAAACTAAATTAAACCAGGCAATTAGACACTTCCTTGTTAGATTCCCAAGAAAATATATGATTCTGTAGGCAGATAAAACAACCAAAACACCAAAGTCAACAAAAAAGAATGAGGAAAACTTATGATTCCTAAGCCTACCTGGACTAATAAAGCAGGCCAGAATTTGGAAATTAAAGACACCAGTGGTAGGCCATACAGCTCCACGGACCAGAATTGCAAGAACTCAAGGCCAACATTTATTTTTTAGAAGGAGCAGTTGGTGATAGATCCAAACGATGAACAACGTTTGGTAAAAACACGGTGGAAGGAATCCCGAGGTCTTTCTTAAATAGAAAACAAACACTGCAAAATCTATTGATTTCTTTTAGATGGAAAGAAGATGTGCGTATGAAGGCCAAGTGTATCCCTGTTGACATAGTGCATTCCAAGTGTTCAAAGGCAGAAATCGGACCAAGTGCTTTTGCCCTCCCATAATTGAAGAAGCATAATCTTTTGTTTTAGTATCGGATGGAATGACAATAAATGGCAGGTACAAGCTTGTTTTATTGGGTTTGAAAGGGATACCAAAACAAAGACCCATGCGAAGCTTTTGTGTTTATCATAATGTCGTGTCTTTCCGAGTGTTAACATTTTTTGTGAAAAGCCGTAGATATAACTTGAAGCAGGACTTCAAAAAGCTCCTAATCGCGCCCAGTGTTGTGTCGACCCGTTCATACCAATAACTAATTTGTTTAAAATAAAATAAGGTAATTTAGGCAATTAACAATCCATTTTGAGAATATTAAGCATGGTTGCGTTACGCGTTAACAACCCGAGTGGATTGTTAGGGTGACCTCATTTTGTGATTGAAATAGTATTTATTTCTTTGTGTAACTAAAGAAAGAAAAATTCATGGCAGGGGAAAAATATACATTGCCTTTATTAGCAAAGGAAACTGAAATTTAACAAAAGTATTGTTACTATTGAGATTATGCCGTTTAGAAATCTTACTAGGAAAAAGCTTTCTTGTAAATAGTTTCCCGGAGATTTCCTGTATGCGTGCAAGCTAAATGAAGAGTTGATTTCCAAAAGGGCCAAAAATCCACATTTCATAGTTCGGGAAATCCTTTTTAAAATATTCACATTGCACTTTATTCAATTCATATAAATTTGTGTCAATGAAAGATCATGGGCATATCAGGGGGAGATGGAAAGTTCAATAACTGCATCGCAGTTGTTATAAACTAAGTTATAACACGTAGTTGTTTGTCAGGATGGACGAAACAATTTTGGGTATTTTTAGCAAAACTACATATTATTTTTGAAGTATTTTCAACACCATATCGCTTTCCAAATTTACTTTTGGGTGATTTTTCTAAAATGATCCTAACAACAATTTTCATGAAAAAATTATATTTTCTCATTTTCTGTAAGAACTTAGAAAACTTTTTTTAAAATCCAAAAACCTTTAAATGTGAAACAAGCATTCTTGAAACGTGAAATTAATGTCAAAATGTGTGTTTTACACCCTCTCTCGCTCTGCTTATTCTTTTACTATTAACTCAACCGAAAGTGGATTCAAATATTTGTAGCAAATATTGAAATATTAGCATGATGCGCCTGCAATAGCCTATTTTTGATAGGTATTGGGAAAAAAACAGTTTTGAAATATTATGATAATGGGGGTTGGCTAAAGACCCAGGGCCAGGTAGTAATTTGGATCTCTAGAGATGGTAGATCGGTGAAGGCCTGCAGTACTATATTTTAGCTACCACATGAGTAAAAGCTATTGTCTATTGTAACTTTGATGCAGAAAAGAGCCGTCAGGTTTTGGAACAAAGAGGAATGTGGTCCTAAAGTTGGACATGTGTGTCAGAAAAACTTTGGTGGTGAAACTGAGTTTTATCTTCAGGTGGAAATACTTTGACAAAGTTATTTTCATAACTGTTTTAAAAGATATAATTAAGGGATTCTTGATTTATATTGTGGACCTTTGACACTGTATGCTGTCATTTTTTGGAGCCTTCGCTGTAACGTCATATCATTCGTTGAACCCTGCAACGCCTTATTTAATTCTGACATAATTCCGACATTAGAGTGTACAAGATTGTAGAGATTGAAGGTTGTTAAGGACATTCTTGAGGTATTGTCACTTAGTAATGGGTTCATTCCAAATCTTATAATTTAAATAAAGAAACATAAAAAAATTTTAGTGCTATATCAAAATGTCAGATCATTTGCGCTCAAGGCTCATTTATTTGTGTTAAAATGGTGTTCTGACCTCGCATCTATGGAGATGCCGTAACAACATTAAAGTGTTTCACCAGAACTTTTGATGGAGTACCTTGAAGTAACGGGTTAAAGTCTGACTCAGAGATTTCGAAATATTATTTTTGTGGAATAATGAAAAAAAGTCAACTAGGAACTAAAGATAGTAACTAAAATGCACAATTCCGAAATTTGAGATGAATCGGATTTTTCGTTTTGATGCAGTAAACATTTAGTGTATAGTCATTACGTCCCAAGGATACTGTGTATAACAAAAGATCCGGATCCGGAATTTTATAAACCAAATTTGTTTTCTATATGACAGGGAATTCGATTTAAGGCTTAGCAATTTCCACCACAGTGATTAGTATATGGACAAGCATTATGTACATGCCAAAAAACACGATTTTTTTTTGGAAATTGAGGGCGCCCTCCTTCAGGAAATCTCTGAGTCGGCCTTAAAAGTAGCCGCGTAAGTGTGCCTGTCAGTCACCTAGCAGAGATTGCCCGCGTAATTACTATAAGATGGGTATTGCTAGTTAAAACATAAATGTTTTGCCAGCCAGTGGTTTTGTGTATTCGCAAGTACTTGGTTAAAGGTACTGCATCCAAGGGCAGTAACCTGGAGTAGAGGCTAGAGTAGCACATGGAGTAAACTATTGCATCTGGTTACAAGTGAGTAAGAAACCTGGACTTGTGTTCTTGTGTTTTAGATGCAATTCAATAAATTAATGTTGTACACTCCAAAAATCGATGTGAACTGATACGGGAATTTCATTATTTGTAGTGTAAATATCGTAATTAATGTTAGTGGGAAATGTTTTATGTAATTTGGCGTCTTCGGGACGCCATTCGTTAGCACATTACATCCGGATACAGAAGGATTTTAGGGATTATAGCGGTCACCGGCTTCGCAATTGCTGGCTTCTTGCCCCGTTGGATGAATCTCTAATGTCATTTGACGTCCGATTGATTTGCATATGGACCTCTAGATAAGCTTGATCTTTTGGTCCACTCTGAAACAATGCGAACCAAATGTCATGCTACCCCCTACCTTCATGCCAAATATCATCCCCATATGTCAAAGCATAACCAAACGCATAGCCGGACAGACAGCCAGACTCACAGACAGATCTCAGTTTTGTGTCCTTTTTTGTGTGCAAGAATTGCAGAAGGCAAATGGCATTACTCTGGTCGTAGTTGGTATTGGGTATATATGTGTCTGTGTGTGTGTTCGTGGTCAAAATGTTAACCCTTAACAGATTTGCATGCTGTATAGTTCCATAAGGGCTAAGAATGTGGAAACTTGGTAAAATGGAGGGAGGAGGGGTTGGGGTGACATGTTGGTAACCTCATGTGAACCTTTGGCACCATTACCAACGGGCGATGGCTGTGGACGACACTCGTGTCGGGGATTCGCGATGTATTTTAGTTAATAGATAGACCTTATGTCAAAGCATAACGGAAATCCACGTGGGTGACCTTTGTAAATTATGAGTGTGACTTTTGACCTCAGATTTTTTCGTTACCATGGCCAGCGGCCTTTGACCAAATTGTCGGTCATAGGGCGTTTCTTACGCAAATTGACTCTAGAAACCTTTGACCTTTTGGTTCACTAGGAAAACCCTGCAAACAAACAGTCACAGATGCTTCGTGGCCAATATTCAGTCTCATATAAGGCAAACGAAACGCATAAGCCGGGGCAGACAAGCTCGCAGACAGATCTGGCATTTTTAGTAATATAGAGGTTACCAAAATGCATAATATGCTATTTATAGTAAAGGTTCTTAAGCGCATTACCATCGTAAACAGAGGATGCAGTCCTTGTCGCCGCAAACTTGGTTTCTATCTCCAGTGCATTCTGCTCCACACTTTATCTCCAGTAGGGACACTTCCTGTTGTATCTCACAGAAACACGTGTCACCATTAACTTAAATATGGTAAGTATGTTTGTTGTCTACAGTGATGCGACACCACGTTAACGGTCATTTTGTAGGGAAATTGAAGTGTAGAAAATCGCTTGCTCTCATTGTTTTCAAACAAACACTCGTACATAACCAGGACCTGAAGAACGGAATGTCAAAATAAATGTAATGATCATTAATCAAAAATTTCGTTTTTGGAAATATAGCCTAGCTAAGGGAATGATGAACAAACACATTATCCCGAAAAGGTTAAAACAAAAATATGGGCATTATAGGTAATTGGCATGACGTAATGTAAAGGTACACGCGAATTTTATCTGTGTTGTGATTCCAGTACAGGGTTTCCTTTTAAAGGGACATAAATGGCATGATAAAAATTGCCATACGAAAAGGACCCTTATGAAATCGCTTCCAAGATGTCAGTAAGGGTCTTTTTCATTATTTCATTTTTATGCCATTGATGTCCCTTTAATGAACTAACACACCTTCAAAGGGTTACAGGTACATTTTGGACCATAAATACAACATTAAAATTATAGATTTGCACAATAAGGTTAGCAACACATACAACCTAACCAACATTCACATGTTGTTATGAAATCTCAACTTGTTAGGTAAACGTAGGACGTTTCTGTGATCGCGAAAATGCCCCTTAAACCTACATGACCTACGACGACTTTTTGATTAAAACCCGTTTTGTAAGGAGAAAAGACCACTTTTTTTTTTGATTAAATTTCTCCCCCGTTCAATTTTACTAGGTATTCCTTTCTACCAGAGGAAATACAAAATTTCCCCGATTAACATAATCTCCGTATGTTCAGGATATTAATCAGCATACTTGGTATTTTGCTTTGTTGTTTTTTTCTAAATTTGCTCTCAACAGCAATTAAATGATCTCTTACACTCGTTTTACTGGACAATTGTTGAATTCACAACCTATAGGGTCTATTCCGTAAGGTTTTTGAATTCACAGTGGTCAGGGGAAGGTGGTCTTGCACACGATGGTCAGTTTCCGGAAATGCCATCTCTCTATACCTTTTTGATTTAAAATCATAGTTACCTGCACAGCCAGCGACGACTGCGTTGCAGGAACCCGATTGACATCCTTTAGTTGACTAGGGGTCTTGTAGGCAATCCTTTAAACTAGTCTCTTTGGATCTAAGCAAAACAGGACACATTTGTTTTTAACTAATAACGGACATAACATTTTATATTATTACAATCCATTTTACATTCAATAGATTTGCCTTACCGTATCTCATTCGCTCACCTTGCTCATTTTCCTATTTCTTCTATATCCCCTATATTAGGTTTACAGTTTTATTATGTCTGTAAAACTTGAATGCTCTTTTCACTTCATCGAAATGCTTCAACCACTTGCCACGTTCAAGCAACTTTAGAAATCTCAGCTTATAAAGCTTTATAACAACGAAACGGTGTAATGAAGCTTCTTTGGCGTGTGACCCATCATGACCATCAGAGCTCTCAGACTGAAAAGCATGATCTCACTCCATTAACCTTGTAAATGCCCTCAGCTAATCGTAGCAAGCCCTGAAAATGCACTTTGAAAAAAATCCCTGAGTTGTTTTTTAGGGGAATTGCCCACTAGATCTGACAAGGAAAGGTCACGCTAGCTCCTTTTTTCGGTGATCGTCAGATTTTCCTCTAGTACGTTAGGAGGGTGGGGGAGGGGGGGGGGGGAGAGATATACACTAAAACAATACCCACATCTATAATAACTAAGATCCACCGAAAATTAAAGGTGTGTTTTCAGATTTATAAATAACTGGTTTATTAATCTCGTCTCGTAGCCGGAAGGCTAAATTGCCAGAGAGACATAACCAAACAGAAACAATGCAACTTCCAGCAGCATCTAATCAGCGCCTTTGCAACATCCAAACAACTAATCAACATAAATACACACCGAATGGGACTGAGAGCTGTTCATTGGTTCCTTTGCCCCAATATCAAATGAACCATGAAGAAAGTGGAGTTCTGAGATTAACCAATATCACTTAACAATTTTAAATCCAGAATTGAGTACCTTGAATAAATCCAGCAAGGTGGCCCCACCGAGATTTTGAAGCCCGTGCCCTATGGGTCAAAAGAGCAAGCTACCTACCATTAGAACCACGCCACTCGCTTAAACCACCCCACTCTCCGTATGTGTATCGTGTTCCGGTACTTGATATAGAGCCTGGCACCTGCATACATTACCACCAAGTATCGTGGGAAACAAACTTGCGGTGTTGCATAATAGAATCGATAATGGCCATTGCAATTCCAATTCACTCACTGTTTATAATATTTAACCACTAAAACGGCTGTTTTTTTCGCTTTACTTTGCAAAGAAGTGATTTGGAAGCTGAAATTTCAAGACGGATGATGAGAAAATAAGGCCTTTCATCTGATTCAAAAAATTTATACCCTTCCGGGTAAAATCAGGGGGGTCCCAAGAGCCATCGGAACAGCACATTTAAGCTTCAGCTTACAAGTTAACGCAATCGAATAAGTCCCAATAGGTTCGGCCAAACAACGCAGGCTTTTTAAAGTCTTCATTATGCCTTAGTAAATATTATTCGTAGCGCCATTGGTCAGTTTATCATCCAGGGTCCTGTCACTAATACACCAAACACTTTATTACGAAAATATGTGGCAGTCCTTTATATTTCACAAGGTCTTGGTAGCAATATCACATTTTACTGTTTGTAAATTTGACTCATCAGATTGAAAGACGCGCGTAGCAGACCAATTTGAACTCATTTAACGAAGTGAAAATATCGCGACAGATTATTGGTCTAGGAATTATGCACACTGAAAGGTGTGAACGGAAATATACTGGCTCTATGCACGCATCACCCATTTCACTACCCTATCCCATTTTCTATGGAAACCGGACCGTGGCTCCAGGGGCACTACCTTTTACAAGGTATTGGCTATTTTCTAAGGTAGATTAATAGAACATATCGCACTTACCTTCTTTACACTTGTACCCCAAAACGAAACCTCCGGTTTGCTTTACTTGGCTCCCACTTTCTTTAAACATTGTTCCTGGGAAGATTTCAGCTCTCTACATATGCACCTTGACATTGTTAAAACTCATTGCCCTGTCGACCGTCACGCGATTCATAGCAAACATCGCCGAACACATTGTCCGTATTCTGTACTAACATTTCCCCGTTTGAACATTTTTTTACAATTTAATTGCACATTGAAAGATTCCTCAAAGGGGTAAATCAAAACACTGAGATGATAAATTTATAGTGCCCTATACAACTGGTGGTCTGCCACATGGCAGGGACAGTGTACTGTATATATTAATAATGACAATACTAATGCTAATACTAATTCAATATAATACTAATGCTAATGCTGGTATAACTAAGAATCCTAATTATGGTAATTCTACCGTTAAAGAAATTTTATTCCATGCCTTTGACTATAATGGTTGTTAGAGACAGCATATCGTACAAATTCTCGAACGCATAATTTGGGGCACTTACTATTCATATCCTTTGCTATTAATAAGCGGAATGAAGCGCATCATTACCATAAAACTCTTTTCTCCTATAACAATGGCTGAGTTTATGTAAACAAAGCTCGACCTAAGTCGATTTTTAATACATAACATGGTGAATTCATCTTAACACTAAGTGGACAAGGTCTATTCCATCTTCCGTTGGTGGACGATGTGGGACATGGAACACCCCCCACTATGGATACCACTTTTTTGCATGAAATTTATACCACACATTGACAATACGCAACACCTTAGATTCCACACGAGAAACCTGTAAATTAGGGGCAAACATTTTCAAATTACGTAAAAAAATGAACCAAATCAACAAACCGCCCCTTTTTCCCCCAAAATAATGTGCAATGAATAAGTCGTTAATATGTGTTTCTAAAAGATCCAATCTACCATATTACTGAACACAAAATGTATCGTTTTTAATATCCATATTTTTGAATTACTGGGGGGGTTTCAGTGAAACGATGGGTGGCCATATTTGAAAGGGGCATGGCACGCTAATGTGCAGCCTTTCGGGGTGGAAAAATACCTCATCCTAGCCAGGGGGATATCCACTTCATCATGATATTTGAGGAAATTAATCACCATTGGGTGCAACGAACCAAAATCGGGATTGAGCTCAGGAATTACATGTCTTTAATCTATAACAAAAGTAATTAAATATCAGCATTATTCCCCCCCCCGTTATGTATGCCGCCAAAGGATCGAAGACCCGGGTAAAATGTTAAACCAAACTAATATCCTCATGTTTTATCCACCGATAATCGCCAAAATTCACTGAAAGGTTCCTTCTAAAAAGATAAAATTATAGTATAGCGGCCCGATCTGACACTCTATGGCAGACGTTAATCTGCAAGTATATCGGCAGGCACAATTTAATGTTCTCGAAGCACTGACGCGTAATACTGTAAGGTTATTATGTATTTATCATCGTCAAAAAAAAAAAAAAAAACAACAAAAAAAAAAAAAAAAAAAACAAATAATTTATGGAACACTAGCCATTTACGATATTCATATGAGAGCATATGGTCTCGTTCTCGGACGGTTTATCTCTTACACATGAATAAATGTGTTTGTTTGCGAGGCAAGAGCATTGTCTTTCGAGAAGATGGTGTTAATTCTCGTGTGAGCGTATTTTTTTCAGTAACCCCGTGAACAGCATACCTATAGTCGGATTCAAGAAGGTGTGTAGCGAAATTGATATCTCAGTATGAAATCTCGGTCATTTTCATTAGCACTTTTTTAATAGAGAGTTTTACAATACACATGTTATTTAACAATTTCAAACATTTTAGCACGTTTGGCGAAAAAAATTCATCAGTGGTAAACGTCAGGGTCACACTGCTTGTTATTTACGAGGTAAAACAAAAATCATTTCACAAGAGTTTGTAAGACGGCATTTAATCCACACTTTAACATGTTTTTTTTTAACAGAAGACTATAATAGATAATGATCTCACCGATTTAGCAAATAGATTTATCACATGGTATTTCCGGATGAATGAATTAAATGTAGGCCTACAAATGAATAAAAAGATCATATGAAATAAGAACGGCGTGCGACCTATAATTGTTTCGCTCTTAAAGCCGCAATGGCACATTTTCACAAAAATGAAATTTCATTCAATTTGCTCGCCAAATGATAGTCTCGGCCATTGGAAGAACAGAGTATATTTTACACATAAAATAAAACAACCACCAAAACAGATAGGGACATTGACATGAGCGATAAAGACATCCAAGTACTTGGTAGGCCAACTTTTAAGTTTCCATAACTTTAATCAACACTGTGTATATTTACATGAATATTTTTGGACTCGTACTCACTGATATTAAAACCACAAAGGTTATAGACCGATTAAACAGTGTGGATAGCGTGGGAAACATCATACGGCGTGCGTGTATTGTATTGTGTTATTTAAACGCCAATTTTCGTCGTAGCTGAATTTAGCGACGCCGGCGACGCGAAATTATAAAAATCGTCTATTTACCCATAAGGGCTCTGATTTGGTTTTAATCATTTCGGGTGAGGGCCTTTGGTACTATAAAAGCCTTACAACCATGCAAAAATATCGATTTTGCAAAATCTTGATGGGGCACTATTTTTAATGTGCCAGGTCTCTTTAAGTAGTAGTTGTGTTATTTTTGTTCGAATTTTATTTTGTTTTGTAACAAGAATATTTTTTTTTATTTTTGAACACCACGGTTTAATAATGCACTTATTGGGTGAAAACTATGGGTGATCTATTTCTTGTAAATTCCTACAACTCATCAATCCAATACTTGACTCACTTAGCAAATCGGACCATTTTAAATGTTGACCCCCAGTATAACCTTGAACATTATTGTTTCTATCTATTGAAACATATCAAAGGGGTAGATAGACAAAACTATAACCTTTTCGTACTCCGCGTTCGTGGACATAATTTACAGAAGTACAGGTGGACAGGAGTTTTTTTGAGGATACGATTTTCTCCTGAAATGCACTGATTGGTGGTAGACCACCTAACGCCTAAACTTTAGAAGGTTTACGGAAAAGAAAGAAAACCGCAAACTTTGTTTTGAATTGACTGCTATCCGTATCCGTCCTATAGGAACTCATACTTACACAGTCGAGGAACTTCGACTGTCTGTTTTTTTTTAAATTTTCGTCGTGCACGAGAGAAATACTAAATCCTATCTGATACGCAACGACGGCATATTCCCTGATTCACTTCGGGTGTGATCTAATACATTAGAAAGCATTCCAAATATGCAAAAAAAAACCGGGTTTTCGAAAAAATTCGGAGTACGCTTCTTTATGCACTTGTAAAATTATTTTATCAGTGAGTAAAAAAGTCACAGTCTAATGTTGAGTAAAATGTTAGTCAAAAAATTGAGTCCCTTACTCATTGTTGACTAATTCTTAGTCATTGTTGGGTTAACCTTAGTCATTGTTGGGTTAAAATATTACTCAGCTTTGTGTAAGGTTTACTCACTTAAACTAAGATTTTAATCAACATTTAAGAGCTGTGACCTTTTCTCTCAACATTTTTGGGAGTGTGGAAATGTCCTGTGTCATTTTAACTTCACCTTCCCCTTCCTTCATCAAGTAATGGAAGCAAATACAATTTCCTGACAAGAATCCCATCAACATCCTTTTCAGTCATGAGTGTTCAAAAATGGGTCCCTTCCAATTACACTCCTCCTCACGACATAGACAGATGATAGCTCAATATAGATGGACACATGGCAAAGCTCTTCAAAAAGAGTGCTGTTCCACAACAACAGATGGTATAAGTATTTAAAAACAAATATAATAATAGTCTAAAAAAACCCTTCGTGTTGTTTTATTAAAAAACAAAATCCATAAACAAGACGACTATGCGTTTCCAAAACTTAAGAGTCAGAATATTACTATACAGCAAAAGTATACAATAAAGATTATTTTTAGTTCATCACAACGGAGGAAAAATTCGGTTACCTACATATACATTGGTACCCTTTACATTGGTGTAAATCATATCACCATCAGTAGGACCTTTAGTAGACAGGATGCCAATGCAATTGATATAGAGATATGTGTGGTGGTTTTATTTTGTTGTACTTAGAAATTGAAATTTTCAATTAGCATAACAATGTTTATGTTAATGTTTGATATCGATGAAAGTGCCTTTAAACTAATATTTCAAAGAGAGAAACACAAACAGGAATGTGATTAGAAACACTCCATACGTTTCGTATCATTTTACAATAGGTATCAAAAATACAAGAATTGGCAAGCCCTATAAGTTGATCGAACATGGTGAACCCAGTGCACTTACCGTACATTGAACTCCTGCAAGTTTTGTTCAGCAACACTTATTAGTAATATCGAATGGGCAACTGTTAACGGTTTCAGCTATAATACACAAATAACGGAGTTAAGAACACGGCGATGAAGGAAAAACAAAAAGAAAAATGAAGCAAAGAAACACGCCCCCCAAAAAATAAATAAAAAAAAAACAACGACAGCAGTGTATTTTGGTTAAGTGGGATAAACGACATTAGAGTGTATTTTAGTTAAAGTGTTCGCGTACGGTAATGTCGAGCCTACAGCCTGCTTGAACACTACGAATGCGAACACGATACATAGTTTTCACACCACTTTTACGCTACACTCTGAAACTCTATTGGTAATTACTCAATTATTGTTAGATCTTCTTTGTGACAAATTATTTTGTAGACTTTTTTACACTAGACAAATTACAAACATAAAAACAACCCAAAAAAGATAAAAAAAGTAAAAAATTTTTTAAAATAAGTTAAGACTCGGTAGTTAACGCGACAATCCGAGGATACTTCCAATCTCTCAGTTCAGGAAACCGCTAATTAACAAATGTGTAAAATCACATTTGAATATTTTTTCAAAGAATAATGCACTGACAACTATACGTTCTGTAGATGTATGACTCTCAGACGCAACAAGCCACATTGTGAAATATGCAAAAGAACCGCATTAATGTACAAGGTTGTCCTACCCTCCTCTCCGGCATTACCCATTGGGGTGAAAGAGTCGCTACCTTATATTGTTTCTTGCGGGCGTTGTTTTAAAGCGTATAGGTCCAAATACAAAATTAACTGCGTTAAAAGAACCCGGTGGATGGACTTGTTGCGATTCATTCCAAGGCTAATTTTGGGAAAATTTTTCTATATAAAGGAAACACAAAACGTATTTAGCGAATTTAGCCTGAGTATAGGGTAAATGGCGAGCACAACTTGCTCGAAATGGAAACGATACATTTTTCCCTGACTGATTCTTTTTGAAGTGCAACATACACATTTTAAAATATTCCTATATACACACACACCTGGCACTTCTTGCAACAGGGCAGAATAAAACCATAATTACATATTGATTTCAAATTGTACGCATTGGCGTATTGAAATGCCCGAGTTGTTTTTTGTTAAACAGATGTTACTCCCCCGAATCCAAGAGTGCGAAAAACGTTTGATGTGATTAAACATGTTCCCTAAATATTTCCATTCGCATACAACACCTCCCGATTTATCTCCCTAAACATGTACGTAGACCCCACAAGCCTGGATAATTCAGTAAGCGTCTTTTGACAGCTCGTTTTTTGGGTGCGTTCCTGCTTCTGTATTCCCTTTGTTACAATCGGCAAGTTATTGTTCGTCAAGCTGTTTTAATCACCATATTTAAAACTGATCAGTTAATATTAAATAAACCATTTATCGCCTTTGGATTCCGGGGAATAATAACGGTTCTGAAAACACAGCTTTCGCAAAAATGATTTCTAAAACAGTTTACTAATTGTTTCAGAGTTATGTGTGTTTTGGTTTGTTTTAGAAGGGACATAATGGCATGGAAAAAAAAATTGACATAATAAAAGGACCCTTACTGAAATCACTTCCATGAGTTCGAAACAACATTGATGGAATGTTGACAGTCTGTAAAACATTACAACCGGAAGATTTCCAGGGGGAAGGTGGCAGTCTGTGCAATTTCTGGAACCATGACGCTGACATATGCCAGCATTACCAAACTTCCAAACTGAAAACATGTTGTCAATCATCGCACAGAACCTTGCTAGATTATCATGTCTAATCCCGCTTAAATCCCCTTTCACTTGCCAGATCAATTCTCTACAAGCTTAAGTACAATGTCTGAATCCGGTCTGAATGCTTTGATGGTTCGCAACCATGCTAGATTACCTGTAAATTCTGTCAGGGATGTGAACACCTATGCTTTTCTGTTCCATGAACTTGCCACCAACTGCCACCTCACCCCTGGAACTCTCATTGTTTTTACTGTTTTTACGAATGTATACATTCAAATTGTGTTCAAACTCGTGGAAGTGGATTCAGTAAGGGTCCTTTTCATATGTCAAATGGTTTTAAGCCATTATGTCCCTTTAATAAAACAGAAATGGATATCAACCATCACCGTAAAGTTATATAAATACTCGTGGAAGACCCATTGACATTCACTCGGGATCGACTGGCCATCCGACTGCAAGTCCAAGAGTGCCGACATGCAACCATGGCTTCTCTTTTACCCCAAGTATTTGGATCTCTCCATGCATTACAATTATTAAAAACAATGAGAGTATATTTAAGCTCCAATAACCCCACAAACGGACGGATTTGTATTGCTGGTACCAGGTTTGATACGAATGTCTGCTGTGATTTCCGTGGCTGTAAATAATAAAGAAAACCAAGCTCAAAGGTATTTAGCAGAGGCTCGAGTAAGCTGATCCCCATAGACCCCGTAACCGGTAAGCGGTAGCAATATTTCCCCATAATTATACCCATATCACAAACCAAAATACATAACATTTTACATTACTATGAACAGCATAAAAGAATTTGAGTCTATTTTGAGAAGAATCTATGCACTGTAAATTATTTTACTCAGGATGACGTGAACCATTTTAATCCTGCTGTGTTATAATTGGTCTACATAGCAAACTATACCTTTTTTAAGCCTTATGACCAGATAAGAGAAAGATATATGTGCACATTTTAACACCGTATGAAACATGGAACCATTTATAAATTTACCCGTTTAATTTACCCCATTCCGTAACTCAAAATGCTCAAGGATGACGAAGTTGCATTGTCGGATTTGGAATCAGCCTGTCAATGTTGCCTAGAGAAGCCGTCCAAAACATTTTGTGCGGACTCTTCCCTGAGGACCAGAGGTTATTGTGGAGGGGCTACCGGAGAGACAAAGATCACTGGAGACAAAGACCATGGAATAATGCTATCGGGATAGTATCGATTACTGCTTTTATTGTTGTTTAGGGATATAGTATCCAGATACGTATAGCTACACGTAGAATACCAGGTACTCTTGCGAAACTATCCAGAAGAACCATACCATACCATAGTGAATCCCAAAAAAAAAATGTGCATGAAAAAACACAAATTTGACCCTGGCAGTTACTCAACTGTGACGCCGTTGATGTTTTCATGAGTGTGCATAATTTTCGACTTTTATGTTGAAAAAAAAAAATGAAGAATTTGGTAATTTAAATTAAAAAATGGGTAGAATATGAACATTTTCGTCGGATGATCCATTGTACACATGCAAATGGGATTATTTCACACAGTTAAGCTGGGTTTCAGTTCCATTATTTAGTCTGAATATGGGACAAATCTTTCTGGATCAGCCGTGAAAATATATCTTTCAGATCTACCTCTTTCTTAACCACATTATGTCGTTTTTTCAGCCATAGAAAAGTCGAACGACGAAAATTATGAGATTCAAAAAATATACCTGCGTCACAGTTGAGTCAACAGGTCAGGGGTCAAATTTGGTGTTTTTTCAGGCACAATTTGTTTTTAATTCACTCTTTATACGGACAAGAAATCGCTTGATTGTAAAAAGGCAGCAGGAGAGAGAATAATAATAATGGGCAGAATGGGAGAATATCAGAATAGCAGATTGGTAGTAGAAAGGTCAGAATAAGTAGATTAAAGAACATCAACAACAACAAAAGATTGAGCAGAAAGGGCAGAATAGCAGAAAGAGCAAATAGCAAAATAGGCAAAGTGGGTAGAATAATGCAGAAATAGGAGAATGAACAGATTTGGCAAAATATGGCGTTTTCTCTTTGAGTTAATTAAACGAGATATACAACATTTCTGGAATGTTTGATGTCACATTTAGGTATTAAGTTTGAAAATAATGACCTTTTCACAATATTGAAAGTCCATTAACCACGCCTTCCCCCACCTATCCTACCCATACGTCACCATTCTGTGAAAAAAGTTATATATAATAATAATTTAAAACAATGAGGGTGGTAACCACTCTCCCTTCGGGGAACGAGTGTTAAACAAGCCGTAGACATGACCCTTCCCTCTTATTTAGAAAGAGCCTCATACAAATTATTCATACAATATTCTCCTTTTACATGCCAAACTTGTTTTCTGTCGTTCGTATTTTTTGCCTTTCTGCTTTTCTGTTCCGCTCATTCTGATATTTTGCCTATTTATGCTCATCTGCATTCTTTGAATATTCGGCTTTTCCTTGCCTATTCTGTTCTGCTATTCTTTTCATTCTAAAAGTGGTGCGCCCGCAGGTGCCCATCTCTCTGTCTTTGGCGTTTAGGGCAGACTCCCATCATAATTGCTGTGGGGTGGGGTGGGGGGTCGCCACTCCTTCCGCACAGCGAGTCTTGTTTTACATTCTCGCAATGCTGGTACCCATTTATACTCCTGGGCGGAGAAAGGCAGGCGAGATAAAGTGTCTTGTCCAAGTGTACAACACATCGGCGATCGACAGTTGGGCTCGAACCCACAACCTTATGCTTAAGATGCGAACGCTGATCCAGCTGCACCACAGTGCCCATGCTTATGCTTTTCTGCCTTTTGCACCAACCGAAAAAAAATTGCTTGTAATTTACCCGATACTCTTTCAGTAGCATATTTACCCGATACTCTTTCAGTAGCATATCGGATACTATTCCCAAACCTGCCTATTTTTGCTATGGGTCGTGGTCACACACCAACAAAGATGACATGATGGAAAAAAAATGCAATGCGGGGAAATCTCACATAGGTACGTCGTTGCGGAATCACGTGTGCATGTACTTTTTGACCCAATGTATGATCTCGAATAAACAAGAGTATTAAAGCTGACTCAGAGATTTCCGACGAATTTTCTAATAATCATGTTTATTTTGCATTTAAGTGCCTTGTCCATTATACTACACTGCGTAAAAGTAGCGATGTCCTTTCAGACCTTGGATCGAAGTCCTAACAGTAAATTCCGGATTCGGGATTTTTATTTAACAGCGTAACCTATGGTAAATTAGTACGTTAAATCAAAACCAAAAAGTGTGATTTGTCTTATTTTAGTAAATTTGAATCCAGACATATTAATAGATGAGCGTATTGATGTTTCTAGTCAGGAGGTTTTAGTTTCAACAAGGTCAAAGATGGTTTTTTTTCTTCAAGGACTTTATAGGCCTTTCTCTTCTTACACACTTCCTGCTTTCATTACATCCTTGATCTTCTTATGGTTTGACATGACCAAATTAATTTTAAACCACTATCAGTCACACATTAAACATTTGCAGAAAAAATATTATATAGAAAGACTAAGGGACCATTCTTTATTTACAAGGGAGGAGATGGGAGTTGACACGCAAAAGTTTTTGCTAGATGTAAGCTTTGCTAGATGTACATTACATGACCGGTGAATTGTTAATTTCAAAACTGACTGTATCGGCATATGAAAAAAATAGGGACAGCAGTCCCAAATCAATTCGTCGATTATTGGTCAAAAATAATGAAGCGCATATATGAACCTATGTGACCCCTGAGACCATGACCTCGTCTTTGACCCCACATACAACCCCTTGTCTCAATGTATATAAGTATACCAAGTATGATCTCATCCATCACTGCACTAGAAAAGGTAGGCTTCCCTTTTCAACAAAAGTGTATACTAAACGTTTGACACACAACACACACACTGACACACACGACACCACACGAATCATCTGCATAAGGGCTTTCCGATACATCGACGGCCGAGTATATACCATATAATACACTTTCAATCGAATACAAATAATTTTTGTGAGACTGTCATGTAGGCGTTATTGTACCTTAACAGCTACTCCGAGATTTCCCTAAGGATGGCGCAATCACTTTTCTAACAAATCGTGTGTTGTATTCATATACAATTCTTTTCCACATAATTAACTGCGTAAAATATCACTTATCTCAAACCGATGTCCTGCCTTCATATAGCAAAATTAAAACTTTGCAATAAATTTTGTTATGTCCAACTACAACTAAGATAGTCACCTAAAATGCTCATTTCCAAGTTTGATAGCAATCGATTTTTAGTTTTGATGGAGTAACTTTAATGTGTAGAAAACATAGCATTGTATGCGGTGTTTAAAATAAGGCCAAAGTATTTTTGGACTTATATGGCTTTATGTTTCTTTTGGAGGGAGGTCCGTCACATGTTGATTTTTACCATGCATTGGTGTAAATCAACAATTAATGTATTGTTTGCACATCACCTATGCACACCTTCCACTAACTAACTTAATGTGGCGGTCTTGCTCTCGGTCTTAAGATTTTTTGGCGAGAGGTGCTATATGAGATTCCATGATGTAACAGGGGGATCCGGGAAGGGGCTCTTCTAAAAAATACATACCTCATTAGTGTAAGGTAAATACAAAGTCCTATAAGTTCCCATCCCCCCAGACCTCCCTCCGTAAATAATGAACGGTCCCTAACGGTCTGTAGAATTCATATTTTTACCTGAAAAATTGACAAAAAGCAAATATAGAGCATTCTACAAAGTCATGCGGTATTCAAATTCGTATTGTAGCATGTCCTTATAGGGATAGCAATGTCTGAACTATACGAATTCGTCAGATTGCTTGTGTAAGGGTATTTAGAATATAGCTGAATCAATTTATTTAATGCAAAACGTGACCTTTGAATGGGTTTTCGATATTCTGATTTAGCCTATCACTGATATTGCCTAATATAATCTGTACATAAATGATTGGCTAGCTTTGCTTGTTAGTAAGTGTACAAATCTAATGTTTAATGTGCAGAGTCATGCAACTGATTATATACCTGAAACAACGGCCAATGTACATCATTGCGATTCCAATTGTTGGAACACACACTATTCTTCCTCCTGCTAACACTGTGACAATATCGCCCAGTTTCATGTGCCAGATCTGTACGGCCATGCCCAAAGCATGAGAACAGCCTGTTGCGCTATGTTATTTGTATTGCGTGATAAATAATTATGCCAGACATATAAATTGACTTGAACTGTGGACAATGAATGCATACAGTCAGTCAGTGCAGCACTACAGTATGTTTGGATGTATTGGTTCACTGCGTCTGTTGTATTTTAGTACTTATGACAAGCCTAATGTACAATAATTCGAAAAAAAAAAAAAAAAAACTGAGTTTATCAGGATCGATAGAAGAACATAAAGTATGTTTATGTGGGAGGGAAAACAAGAAAAACAAAACACTCTTCGAGCGTTACACTCAGTTTCAATAAACATTGTATTTTTTTCGGGTGTGGATCATATTTATATTACTCTATCCTGTTTCGCAAGGCGCATGGTGATATTCTGGTAGTTATTAAAGGGCGCACACCACTAAAAAAAGCTCATTGAAATACATGTAAAAATACCATATCGCGCTCTCTGATTTGCTCCTTCGTGAGAATTATTGTGAAATGATTTTGATTTCCATAGGATCCACAAACGAAACTTCCAAAGAATGTTTGAACGCAATTTTTATATAATTCTAGTATAGATGTTAAGAAAAGCCGCCGCTTCCAACCAGGGCCGGAAATTTCAAAGTGATGATTTAAGCGATACTCTTTGACTTTTATTGTAAGATACCTCCTCACGTCACTGGCAAACCAGTCTTTCCCCAGGACTGCAAAATATCTCATACAGGTTGTTGTTTTACCAGAACTAAAACTACCATTACACCAAGCGTGGAGTGGAGAGTGATTTAGTGTGTGCGCAACGATTTCGAAATAAATTTTTGGGTGATAAGGCCTACAAAATTTCCAGCAGCTTAAATCGGGGGAAGGTCGGACCAGTGGGATTTTTTTTACAACCTACTAACATTCATATCATAGTTATGTACCTGAGATTCCAAATGTGGAACCCAAATGCACAAAATCACACTGCAGAACTCACCTCAAAATTCATAATTTTGACAAATCGAAAACAATTTTCATAAATGATTATCATTTTTAATATTACAAGCATATTACAAAAAGCAATTAACATGTATTCTAAACCGAAAGGTACATAACAACCCACACTATTTTGTTAGTTATAACACACTAATACTGTTTAGAAATAGTACCATGTGACAGACAAGTTCTTTAAACTTTGGTACGGTTATATCAATTTCGCCAATTAAAATGCCTCCTTATTCAAAATATGTCTATACAATATGAACATAAAGAAGAAAAAGTAGGATGTTTGAGACTCAAGAAGAGGAGGAAATATAATTTTAACCAGGAAAAAGCATTTCCCCGGTGGATGGATGGGATAAAAAAAATGACCGCTCCAGTTAACATCGAGAGTTGCTAGGCCATTCTTGTATCATTTTTTAGATATTTAGACATTGTAGATTTTTAGTATCATTTTTAGTATTCATAAGCAAGGTAACCTGTACTTGCATAAAAATGCAGGAAAATTCTTCATACTACGCAAATACGCTACATCGTGTGCCGAATTCAGCGACCTTCCTTAGAGGATATGGAAGACGTCTGTAACCTGAATGTTGCATCTCACGAACGAGTAATATCCCATCGTGACTAATTTAGGTCTAACTGGAACCATATCCCATATACTAAACCGGTTAGGCAGTGTATAAGTATTCTTTTTTAGTTGGAAACCAACCTACTTAGGGAGGGGTCATTATTTACGCCAGGGGGGGATGGAGGATTTGAGGGGGAACCCGAAAAATTTTTGTGAGAGAGAGAGGGTGGAACGTGAAATTTTTCATCAACGAGAGAGATGGGAACATGAACTTTTAAATGGGGAAATCAGCATGATCAAGGGGGGAGTGTAAAATTTTTGAACGGAAGCGAGGGGGGAACGTGAAAATTTTTGCCGAAAAAAAAGTTGAAATCCTCCATCCCCACCGGCATAAATAATGACCGCTCCCTTAGTCAGATAGAACGTTCATGTGACCGTACAGTTGAGTATATACAGCTATATACACAATTTTTTTGCTGAAAATGATAGATTAGGGTGTGTAGAATAAGAATCTACCGGGTGCCACCTGGGCATCCTTGGGCGTTTTGAGAAATCCAAGATGGCGTCGCCATAAATGATAATTATCTATTGAACCCTATATTATCTAGCCATGGAGTTACTAGATATACTGTAGGATTCAATGAACAAGTGTTATAGCCTAGGAAGCCAAATCCAATAATTTTAAAATATGCCCTATAACAGGAAATACATGCGATAAAAAATAGACATGAAGTTGTAATGTAATGTTGTTAGACACAATAAATGTATTTCTGATACTTTGAAAGTTGTAACATGACGTCAATCAATATGGCATCCAAAATGTGAACATGTTCAAAAAATACTTCACACAAATTTATAAGTATTACAGCCTTCAAATCGAAATCAATGTGTCAATGACATTAGAATTGTACCTTTGATCCTAACCAATTGTACAACATACATTTCATTGTTTTTTTAAATACGCCAAAATCGAAATAAAACTACTATGATGCAAAGTTTCAAAATACCACAGGAATTACATTTTTTCACATATATTGCACTCATTTTATAATTTGACCCATTTTTATTTATCGGGATTACCTGGTATCACTTGGTTATGATCATAGATACATTTCTAATTGTTTAATTGACACAATAATTTACACGTGAAGGTTAAAAATTTGTGGAAAGTATTTTTTGAAGATATTCACGTTTTTGGCTGCCATATTGATTGACGTCATGTTACAACTTTAAAAGTATCAGAAATACATGTATTGTGTCTAACAATATAATCTAAGTACTTCATGTTTATTTTTATCGTAGGTATTTGCTGTTATAGGGCATATTTTAAAATTATTAGATTTGGCTTCCATTTTGAATTTGAAGTATGACTCAATGTTACAACTGCCATGGACTTGTTCATTGGGTCCTATAGTATATTTATTAACTCCATAGTTTGATAATATAGGGTCGAATAGATAATTATCATCTATGAGGACGCCATCTTGGATTTCTCCCCAAAGGGTGCCAAGGTGGCATCCGGTAGATTCAAATCTTTCACACCCTTATCTATCACGTTCAGCAAAAAAATGCGTATAAACTCAACTTTACGGTCAGGTCATAACTTGGACCATATCTCTCCGACTAACTTGACTGAACAAACCGAACAATGGATGAGCGTGAACACGTACATTGCGCTATTTCTTGGCCTATAGGGCCTATTTTGTTCAGTTTAGTACAAAAGCCCACTTTCAATGATTGTCGTAAAATCGATATAAATCCTTAGAGCAATAACAGCACATTTTTTAAGACGCCCCCAATTTTCAAATTTGAGATTTTTGCACAGTTGTGTTGGTAATTGTGTAGTAAACTCTACCTGAGAATGGTAATGCTCAAAAGTGCGTATTTGTCATAAAAGAAGCGATTTGTGTAATTAGAATCAGGATCCTTGATTGTAATTTAATGACGGAACTGGAAACGCCAAATTTCTGTCCTCCCATTGTGAAAATAGTGCCATCTCACGAAAATGACCTCTAACTTGACTTACCTGAACCAACGGAACAACTAATGGATGAGCGTAAACACGTACATACCGCTATTTTCCGGTTATTTCATATTTGAAGGCCGTTTCCAGCAGCCGTTGAATTATTATCGGGATCTCCGATATTAAAATCCTAACTACAAAATTTCTTCTTATGCAACACATAGACATGTTCGAGCTTTACCATTCACAGGCATGGTTTACTAGCCAGTTACCAATGCAACTGTATTGTAGTAAGTGGCTTAAATGGCGGCCAGCAATGGCTTAAATATCCGGTTTCATCCTTATGAAGTTGCTTTTGGTCTTATAATTTGTAGGGTGCGAGATGATACCCATACTTGTTAAAGACATGCAAAAAATTATTTTGATAATTGTGTTCGATTTTCTGATTTAGCAAATCACTGCACTAATAGTGCCCTTAAGTCACAGACAAGCAAGTCTATCCTAGTAGTTAAGGAAAACGAGTACATGAAAACTTGATGAAGATAGAAATAAGTGCATTTTAATTAAGTACATCCAGAATTTTTTGCTTATTACCACATAGATACATGATAAGCACACTATAAAAAAATATAAACACATTTTACAATTTTAAATGTACAATAGTGACTGTTCAAGAGTCACATACACTGTGTGTGAAATTGGAATTTCACATAGAGATTCGAACCACAAAATGTACTTTCAACACTTGCTAAAAATGTCCTTGCATGTGTTGCCTTTTACATTATAGAACATATTATTGCAAGGCATTATTGCAAGCTTTTATCATCTCAAAGAAAATGAAGCGAAAATTTTTTTTACTTCCAACTAAGCACATTCAATGCATCGTTGGCATTGACTTTCTATGGCAATGGATGGTACCCTCTCGGCAGTTCATATTTATATTGAATTATACAGAGGAGTCGGCGGTGCCTATTGGAACTATTACATTGTCTATGCTCCCCGTCTTTGCAAGGATTCTAAGAACCAACTTGGACAACCTAAGCCGCTATTCGCTGAGACTTATCGTAATCGTAGTATCGCAACCTCACCTGTAATTTCTAGTCTAGAAAAAAAAGAACGGAGGCCTATTACCAAGTAAAATGGATCTTACCAAACGCCAAGTGTTCAGTATCTGAGGGGACTCAAAATAAACGGGCATTTACAAACTATGCCAATTAGCGTTCTATTGGGTTTTTTTTAAGTTCAATTTGTATGTTTGCAATTCAACTGATAGTGTTTATTTATTAAAAAAAACGTAATATTAAAATGCATTTATTTTTTTCTCTCAAAGTACACAATAGCTACATGGGATTTTTTTTTTTTTAATACATCATTTCATAATAAAGTTACCATGATTCATGATGATACATATGACTTGCCGTCAGCAAGTGACGGTGCTGCACAGATTACTACTTTCATAGTCTAGGAATTAAAGGGTCCCACGAAAATGAGATGATAAACCTACTTCAATCTTTGTGGGACATTCCATTGCAATAAACAGGCCGAAGAAAAAAATGCACTACCAGTGACATCATTTGTGAAAAATTGATTATTAGTCAGTGTCATGAATAGATTCACACCAGGTTACCTGGAATTTTCTATTAGCTCTATTATAAATCAATGGTACACCAATGTGTCATTCACCAACCCCCAGATATGTTGGCGTCCATCCTTTTAAGGTACATGTGATACAAGGGATATGGTAAAAACATAATTTCTTTTAAATACACTTATAACTTTCAATACATTATGTGTATAAATGATTGATATATCGCTAAAATGCAAACCCTCATATTTGCAACTTCGGTAAAGGAACAAAAACCAACGTATTTTTTCAGTGTTTGGTCAACAGTTGGTGGAAAAGCATGTGAGTTTTAAAGAAGTACGTACGATCTATTTAAGTATTTGCCATGGATACTTTACAAAACGACAATATCGCCAAACAGGTCGTTTTGTCAGGGTTACCGAAAAAATGCACTGAGGTTGTGCTCTTAGAGGTCAAAGGCCAGGAGATTCTCCTTGCTGCCCCACAGACGATATGCAGTAGAGACTGCCCCGCGAACATTAGAAAATTGATTAACCTGATAAAAACCAAAAATAACAAAATATCATTTCTGGACCATGTTTTGTCATTGAAGGTGTCCCCAAAACATTGATGAAGTTTGGTTTGCGGCAATACAAGAGTTGTTTGCTTTTTAAAAGGCACATCAGTGATTTTGCTAAATCAGAAAATGAAAAAGCATCAAAACGATGTGATTTGCAATTTGTAACAAGGTAAACGTATACAACATACCCTACAAGTTGCTAGACTGAAAGCAAGACTAAATAAGGAATAAATCGGATATTTAAAGCCAATGACTGTCTGTACGGACATTTACAACAAGTAATTGAATGGCGATTCTAATCTTTCGAGCACTGCGATTTTCTGCTTTTTTCTGTCATTTTGAAGTTGCAAAAAAAAAAGTAACTTAAGAGAATTCTACAGACTTAATCCTTCACTTTAAGCTATTCCTGCAAATTTCAAATATTTTGACTCTTTCGGGTGAATCCCTGGTAGTGTCTTTTAAAACAATTAATTCAATAACTCATGTGTTATTAAATTAATCTGACTCGGCATATCACTGTGAGAATACAACATGTTGTGTCGTCAGAGCAATGTATAAGAAATCACGAACAACCGAAGGTTTGGTTATTATCGTTATTATAAAGTATTGAAAGCAAAGGGCCTAATATTGAAACATGGGGAAACACGCAAATAATATACTTAGGTAAGACCTAATGATATTATGACCTCAGAATTTATATTTAAGACATATAACATATTGTTCTGGACTTAAAGGAGAACCGTACTCTGCTTAAAAACAAAGAAGAAGAGTGAAAAACCACTCTAAAAGAGTGAAATCTCACTCCAAAAAAGAGCCAGCGGAGTGACGCATCTTTTAGAGTGGATTCACTCAAAATAAAGAGTGAACCAAATAACTCTAAGGAAGGAGTGAACTGATAACTCCTTTTTAGAGTGAAATAGTCACTCTTTTATAGAGTTGTGATTCTTGTGAATTTTGTTTGTTTTATAAATAATTTATTGATATACTGAAATACACTGTAGTGCGTTTATATACATGAATGAAATTGTGGCGTATCATTGGCATGATTCAGTGTGACATGCATGATTGTGCATGATGACGGATTATGATCTTGACATGCATGCCGTGAATGCATGATTGTGCGTTTCGTACAGTGTAAGCCTAGCCTTGCGCAGACTACGGTATTAAGTTACGAGTGATAATACAGTAAATACATTACTGCTTCTCCCACTTGTCTGACTGTAAATGCTATGAACTGTGACCGGAAACATACAATAATTATATCAACTTGTGAAGATATCTATGATTTCTTCACTAATTTCAACTGTTCAACCGTTTTGGCGGACGGTCTCACTTAACTCGTCGCCATGTTGTTCGACACATAATCAAGCGATTTTTGCGGCCGTTTCTGATTGGCTATTCGTTCACTCCGAAAAAGATGTGGATTTTCTCACTCTTTTAGAGCTAAAATCGTGTTAGATTAAGAGTTCCGAGTGGGTGCACTCCGAAAGAAGAGAGAAGCGTGGCATTTTTGAGCCACTCGAGGGGTAACAGGTGGAGTGGAGATCGTTAACCGCGAGTTACGTGGTCAGGTGCGTTCTCGCGCTTTTAGAGCTAAAAGCACTCGATTAGAGTAATTTACAATTACTCGAAATTCAGAGTGATTTTTCACTCTTTTCATTTTAGAGGTTATAGAGTAACTTCTACAATATACGCTAAAAAACAAATAATTATTTGAACATCGCATCGGAATTATATTAACCCTAAAAATGAATTTAAAACATTTTGTATGACCATGCGCTATTTGAAATTCGCGCTTATGTTTAGTTTATGGGATATGTTACATGTGTTGTGCGATACCGACGGCACAGTGAGCGTCATACACCTCACACATGACGCTTTAATAATGTGCATATCCTATGGCATGTATGAGCTAAACGGGCGACCCGTATCGCAACACGTTATACAAATGCGCGATTTTAAATAGCGCATGGTCCGAATAGATGGTTTTAATTCGTGTTATGGTTAATATAATCCGTTTTTTTCGATTTGAAACCACTCGACATGTTGGTCCATGTTATGTCTCATCGAGATATTGTATAATATTATTCGTTGTTGTAGGGTTCTCCTTTAAATTAATTTGGAAACCCAGGGTATGCACAACTCCTCCTCTGAACCATAGAAAAAATATTATGATCTATGGTGGCAAAGTCTTTGGCCAATCTAAAAATGTACCTATAGATGTTTATTCTTTTCCAGCATTGTTGATGTTACAACTAGTTGCACAAACTCCATCATGTATGTGAATGTCATTCTTCTGAAACCATATTGCTCCTTTGAGAACGCAATGCGCATCAATATATTTATGGGGACTATTAAATACCAACCGTTCTTCAATGATTTTGAGAGAAAATGGAACAACATACACTAATCTGTAATGAAACAAAATATGCACATCATCTTCATATTATAGGTATTATAACTTTAGCAAATTTGAGATTGCTCAAGGACCAAGTTTAGAGTAGAGAAAGATTCAGTGAATATCATTTTAAGAGGTACAGCAATTTCATTGACTACTTTTTTAACAACAAGTTATCCCAATTATCATCATGACCTACACTTTATTATGGCTTGAAATTTCTTAATGACATTAAAATCTTATGTCTCCAAAATGGTCTCGTGAACATACAACTGTCAATAGGATGATATTTCGAAACAACCTAAAGTTTTACCGTATTATTGATTTTTTAAGCAAAGCAAGGCCCAATATTTACAAAGAAATTATGAAGCGTCAGCTATGGCATTCTCAAAAAAGAGTAAACCTTTTGATAAAAATGAAGTTAATGGGTATAGCAAATTATTTACTTACTCATGTTTATTCATCCCTTTTTTTTTTCCAAGTACTGCATGGTATTTTTAAACAATATGTTCAAATCAAACACCATTCATTGGCATTAAAAATAATTCAACGTGTTTATTTTGGTGATGAAAAAAGTGAGATTAGTACACCATTTTGTCTTCTTAGTTTATAAGAAATAGATATTATTTTGTTTGTGAAAAAATGCCTAAAGTATTACGTGGACTCAATTTTCAAATTATTGTTTAAAAAAAAATTACCAACTTATAGGAAATAGACCAATAGGTAATTAACAAAGAATGTTAATTGGCCTTTGGTTATGTCACACACGTGGACCAAAGACAAAGAAGTTTTATTACTAGAACAACCACTGCCTCAGTAATGTTCATATTATGTCAAAAGCCAGTTTATGTGTACATTCTGTTATACAAAATAATGGTTTAGTCTTTCTCATTTCAAAAGTTTGATGTGCTAAGTACTGGCCAAAAAGTTCTGAAAAGCCCGTCCGTGTTATTCAATTGAACAAGTACCTTGTTGATAATGGCCTTCTTTATGATTTCAATCTAGCTTTTAGAGGATTATATTCTAAACCGACACTCCTTATCATTTACAAGATTACATAAGTCAGAAAGCAGGACTGCCTCTGGTAATTTTACTGGATGATTTTATTGGACATCCAGACGGCATTTGACAGTGTAGATCATCAAATTCTTTGCGATAAACTGTCTGCAATGAGTTGGTCAATCAATTGCTAGGTCGTATCGTATATTGTACAGGAGACATATTTGTTAATTAAATCGGTTTTTTGTAGATGTGAATCTTGATCCTCTTATATTACGTGGGGGTGGTGCTCAGCAGGAATCCTGGGTCCACTATTATGTTATGTTACCGTTATGACATGCCCTAATCAGTGTATTGCATGTTGTTACAATATGGGATGTAGCGCTTTATGATGATTCTGATTAAAGATCACACACGAAAGTCGCTCATAATCTTCGCACTAAATTAGAAAGTTGTAATAAGTGGCTAATGAAAATAAGCTGTCGTTACACATTGGGTAAAACGAATGAATTCGTTCGGCCCGAACGGCGTAAACTAATAAATTTACACTTGATTTTTCTGTTTACTGAGTGATGGTCAGTTAAAAGAATAATAAAATATAACAGTGTGTTATCCGTTTATAGGTCACGTTTGTTCCCAGTTCTAAAATGGATATGTTAATGATAGAAAGACGTCAAATGGGCTTTGGTGCTAAATCTTCTTAATAAAAGCTTGGCCCACTTTGATAGCCATGATAAAAACGAGTTTGTGTTGTGTGCATTGATATAAAGATGATATACGATATTGCATTATTTCTCCAGTACTGTGATAAAGCATCATATATTGCAGTTTGTCAAAGTACGTTCTGTTCCCATCATAAGATTTTATGAAATATTTGCTGGTGGTTTCATCTGATACTTTCAATTGAACCATCCAACGATATCTTCGCGGACCCACTGGCTTTTACGTCAACCTTTCTTTACTAGCTTACATTACGCTACCTGCACTTCTGTAAAACCAATCCGGTACCTTTTTCCAGGCAATCCTGATATGATTTCTAGAGATGGTACAATGTGTGGGCCTTAACCGTCACGAACACCCGAACTGTGTAGGCCGATCAACAAAAATGTTTGTTTACGGTGCATTACTGTAAAAGTTTACAGGTGTGTGATTAAATATCATTTCATCTCAAAATGTAAAATATACAGTAAATTTGAATATGGAAAACCTCGTAAAGGGCTGTAATTTTTTACGGGATTTGTTGGCAGAATTGCTGCCAGGATTTTTTCCTGAAATTTACATTATTTTTTTTCCTGTCAATTTTAGTACTTAATCGTATAATTGAAAATTCATAATTGTGTATACATGGTGATAGCTCATATACTTCCGAATAAAGCTCCCTTTTTAAATTGAGTCATTATAGGTCTGGAAATTGATCATAAAATTACAGTAATTTTGCTGTATTTCCCAAATTACTGTCAAATCCTGTAAATTTGTTACAGTATTTGACTGTACATTGCACTGTACTTTTTTGACAGGGTGTCATTGTATTAGAACCATAAGCTTTTTCCTACCTAACCTGTGGCCATTAAAATATTCCTCTTACCTCTCACGGTGAATGGACAGACCTAAAACTTTTAATGATGTCTCACTATTAATTTTGAAATCTACTATAGTGTCAAATGATGTTTCCGGTAGGAAACCCAAAATCCGCGCAGTGGCCCTATTTTAATAATGCCTGTTATTCCCTTGAAAAAAAAATACACTAAGGCATATACATTAATTGACAGAGGATTATAAGATAGGCTGAAAAACATGGCATAGCTTGGGTAACCCACCTATCAATTAAGGTCTTAATTGATTAACAAGCAATTTTGGGTGTCTCCATGGTGTAAGATTGGAATGAAAGATATCAAGCAATCCTAACAGGATAAAAAAGCTCTAACACCATTCAACGGTGAAATGTCTATATTGGTTATTTCGGGCAGAAATTACATGAAAGAGGAAAATGAAGCGTACTGACTTTCTGTTTACCTGTAGTGCATGCATGCAGGTTAAACCATAGTTAGCTTTATAAATTTATGACGTGATCTCGCCATTTTTGAATAAGGGGGAACCACACAATTATTATAACTTTTCAGTACTTTTTCTCGTTTTTGTCCCATCATCCACATCCACCACCACGTTGTCATAGTTTTGGATCCGTAATGCGAACGGCTTCCCGTGGTGATTTTTCCCTCTCTCCGAATTTTAATCATATCTTCCTGCAAGTAAAAACAACTTTTTTTAGGTCTTTTTGGTTTTCACAAGTGGCTGACCCGACCCGGTCTCAGGTCTAGAATTCTTGACCCTGGAGCTCTTTTTGTGAATGTTTTCTTTGCTTCCAAGTAGATGCCGTTGAATGGATTCCCATTCCCGTGTCCTTTCAATTTCTTTACGGTCCCGTACGTAGCATGTGTAACGTTGGGCAATAATTGGTTTAGCTACAATTGGGTTTAGATATCAATTGGTTAAACCCAGTCTATGCTACCGCTTTATGTCTGCGTACTAACATAATCCACATCAAGTCTGTTTGCAGCAAGTCCTTAATGGACTTCGTCAGTATTCTTCTCATCCCTCGTTTCTGGTATTCCTGAACTTACTGAACAATTTCGTCTGGATTAATACTGAACATATCCTCCAATGTAATACTTTTCTTTTCTATGTACTCAAGGTCAGGAAAAGGAAACTCCCGTGTCATAAAACAAAAATTCCCATGCCGATTTGAAGAGATGACTTGACCAAGATGTAAATTCAAAGTAATGATTTTTAATACATAAATTAAATCACGCAATATACACACATCAACCAATTTGCACAAATATTATTATCTATACTTCTTACCTAGTAAAAATCAAACTTAAACACACAACCTCATATAAATTCTGTACAAAGTTCTTGTTGGGTGCGCACCAGTCTCGTGTAGAATTAAGGTAACATAAACTCTTATAGATGACACAATTCTTGCTGGTACAGTTCCAACTAGTTTCGCGAAAATCATACCCGCTAAAGTCCTTTTTGGTCTGACCGGCCGATAAGTTATAAACTCGTAGGATGGGGAGGAAAACCACTGGAAGTATAACTGCAGTATTGATGTAGAACATGATGTCCATACAGGTACTCAGTGATTAAAGGTGAATGTCAATGGTACAGAAGAAATGTCTGCGGGATATTTTATATTGTTAACCTTGTGTTTTCCAAAGGCACCCAAATTTGCTTGACGATTCTGACAAATTTTCAGGAATTATAATAATTATATTGATTTTTTATAAATCAAATGTTATGAAAGTTCTCCACCTTCTGTTTGTGAGGTCTACACTCGATGAATCTCTTGACAACTGGCAAAGAAGAATAACTTACATCTGAATTTGTCCTCAGCAAAATTCCCATGATGCAACAAACCACGCGGAGACAAGACGAACATTTAGTCATCTGCCAGTGAGCTTTGGTGCTTGGATTTGAAACAGTTTAAAGGAAGTCCTACAATCTTCCACCATCCTGCACTTGATATGTTTTGGACATAACAATTACACAAAGTCTATTGTGCATCAACAGGTGTGCAATTCTTGCTTCCTATAGGTAAACAACGAAACTTGTCAACTTCTTAGAATGACGATGAAAATTCACTGTTATCATATTGTCCTCTATAACTGCGGAACGTCTTCTGAATGGTCGTTCTCGGGATGTTTTCACACACTAGTACATTTAGAATAGGTTCAAACCAGATTAAGCATGCTTATTAGCACAACAACATTTCAAGTTCATATTTTCAGTTCTCCTCACTCATAATTTATATGATTAATTTAACATGACTTTAATTAATATAATACAGAAAAATAATAAAATATTCAGGAGGCTGTCACGTCTGACAAATCAAATCGTGGAATCTCACGTTCGCTGTCAAATGTCCTCATGGGTGATGTGGTAATCTCTGTACCAATCCTTAAGGTGACCACCCCCCCTTCAGCTCCATGGAACCTAATGCTCAAATATTAAATTGATCGATTATAAGTTACTTGCATATTATAAGTTGAATGTAACCCTTAAACATGTCTATTCAAAAATAAGTACACAACATTCTTGGTCACCATGACCCGTTGGCATGGCAACGGCAACCATGTTGGATTTGGTTAAATTTTCAACATAATGGGCCTTGGAACGTGATATCTTAAAAGTATGTTTAATTGAAAATGAAAACAAAGAAACTGGCAGAACTGAAATATTGAAAAACTAGAGAGAAGTTAATTGCATGACGCTTTAAATAACGGGGGGTAAATCAGAGGCCAACAAGATCAAATTCAGATTTTCATAATTATTGTGGTTTTGTTTTTATTTCTTTAGCAACAAGCATGTTCTCAGGGTGTATGGAACAAAGCTTTTAAGTTCAATTTTGAAGCTTATCTAAAGGGCAAGCTTGAGTGAAGTTGGTACGTTGAAAAATGTCTAATTAATTAAAATAATTTATTTAGCCAATTAAGATCATAAAGGTCATATTATATAAAATAAAGATTATCATTAAATAGTTAAAAGTAATTAGAATTTTAATACCAATAATAAAAGGATATTATAGAAATCCTATGTCATAATGCTAAAATATTACCCAAAAGATCATAACATTTGCCGCTGACTTTGACAAACAAAAAAATCCCAATTTGCGATATGAATGTCGATTGTTTTACCAAATTTGAGCCAAAAGGAAGCCTTGAAAAACTACTGTACGGGGGTGATTTCGGCTCTTGACTATATCTTTTACGATCAGGAGTTGTGTAATGGAGTTTCATTGATTATCCAATCCTCAGAGCGCTCCGCGTACATTCTTCTCTATAGCTTCCATCCTCTTCAAATTGTCTACCTCCATTTTCTGGTTTTACTTGTTTCTCCACAGATCCTTTCACAGTGCCATTTTCATATTTTCTCGAATTTCCAGGAGATTCATCCAAACTAATATAGTCAATCAACTTGTTGGGTCTTTAGACCTGGATTAATTGTTTATTGCATGGTTGCGGAGAGTGTCAAAAACACGTTCCGCACTGTGTCACGACATTGACTCCAGAGCTGATATAGATAATCAATGGCTAGATGGCTTCGTGAACTACCAGCTTGAGCGCTTGAATTGGTTAACATCGGTCGAGCGGCCGTATGCCGCGAGGACCGATTTGTTAACCCAAGTCAAGCTCGAAACTGGTTATTTTTACGAACGCCATCATAGCACATTGATTATAGCATACACTTAGAGGATAATTATAAAAAAATAACATTTTAAAACAAGATTTTGGTTAAAACATGCTAACATTGGATTGATAACGAAATAAATTGTTCGCCAATTTATTTAAACATATTGTTAAAAAACTTTGTCCTGTCACCGTCTATTGACGAACGTTACCCAAATTCCCTAATGGGTGGTATGATTGCTCTGGCCATTAACCCTCGAGTGACTAAAGCTATAAGTATTTTTTTAAAGTATAACTTGCCACTCGGTATATTAATTTGATTAGGGCTGTGTGCTAAATACGAAGCAAATATATCATGGATTTAAGTTTATCCTGGAGTAAGTTAAAATTTTGAATGAAATTAAATTCAACAAGCCTATCGGATAAAGACTATTAACCCTATTCAGCCTTGAACATATTGATATTTAAGTTGCAGAAGGAAATTTAAAAGGAGTTACAGGGTTTTACCCTACATTAGTAGATGTGTATTTTAGCAATGAGTGCAATTGATAGGGTGAAGAAAATTTATGAAAAACAAAATAAAAAAATCTTGATCGGTGACCGTCACTGTTATAGTATATTTTCGAAATGATGAGTATCTTTATGTGTATTGTTTGATGGTCGACATTGTGACGCAGCATTGATTCAAATGGAAATGACGGCGTCGGATGCTTCTGCAAGCTTGATCTTAAGAGGTTGAAGCTGACTAATAACATTTTGGGGGGGGGGGGTGAGGGGTACCCGCTATAGTCAACCAGTGTTTGGTCAATCTAAGTTCATGGAGTAGGTTTTGTCATTGTTTAATTTTTGTCTTTTTGCACAATACCTAAAGGAATGCAGTTTGCATACACATTTTAAAATGACAGTATGAAAATCAAAGTATCTGAATTATAGCAATATATTTGCTGTTGTAAAATATAAATTGTGGCATTGTCTATTTTTAGAAGAAAATGTTTGATGTAAAGAGACAATCATTGTAAAAGGTATTTACTATGGTGCATATCGCTCAATGGTTTATACAAAGGTTGCATAGTTTGACACCATTAGATTGTATCTAAGTTTGCCATCAGTTTATATACAGATCGCCGCCACGGTATAGAATTGTCAGGACATTGTAGTTCTGAACCAGTACCGTGATCCGCGTGTTCAGTTGTGACACCGACTTACGAGTGTGAACGTTATTAAAACTAACAAGCTCTAGAGTCTGTTATTAAAAAATAACACACGGTTAGCCTTCTCGAACCCGATTTGTAGTAACGTAACGGAAAAAATAGATAACAACAAAGACGTAGCACGAGAAGGGTGTATAACGTTATAAGGACGAATCAATAACTATCGAGGGATTCCACATTCATAATTGGATTTTCCATATACAATCCTTGTCTTCGTTCCATATCAACCAAACTCTCTTCGTATACGATAGTTTTCCCTGTACACTGTAACTCAGTACTTGCAATATCTTCATAATAGCGACTTTTGTTATCATTTACTCGGTACCAAATACCACACTTATTCCAGGGATGCTTCTAACTTCCCATCTTCAATTTCCGAATAGGCGTGATGTTTATCACTGATTGCCTGCATCTGTGAATGTAGTTACCTCTATCATTTTCGAGACATACGGTACTGATGCGGTTGGTTGAGTATGGTTACTTCTACTCAATTCGTTGGCTGCTGGAAAGGTGT
>JAMKCH010006191.1:0-76134 GCA_023653785.1 Ophioderma brevispina
TTTTAACTCAATTGAAAAAGTTAAGTTCAAGTGAAACCAAATTTGGTTTATGGAGATTACACATAAACCCTCATTTGTTTATGAGATCAAGGTCCTCTTAAGTCAAAGGTCATATGGGACTATCATTCACAAACCGCGACAGCAGCCGACACAAGGGGTCTGAGGAACTCAATGTAATTTTTGGATTTTGGCTGATCCCTCTTGTTATGGACGTCCGTGGACGCCTAATTAGAAATACCTTTCAAACACAATAAATGAGCCTTTTGCACAGATCTGATTTAATATACTGAACAGATTTTAATGATCTTTACTTGTATTTGGTTCAAGAAATTTGGTATATCCCAAACAAAAGTACATAAATCAAAATCACACAATACCCCAATTTATATTAAACTGATACTTATTGTCCTCAAGAATGTCCGCTATTGTCCACAAGAAGCTTTGCAGTTCAACGATTATATGTCCTCACAGCAAGACTTCAAATGACGCGCACAAGTTCATACAAACTCCTCAGGTATTAATTCCAAGGGAATCTTTCTCAGTCCTGAAGGTAAACTTGTCCATCGTTCAAGACGACAGGTTAAATTAAGTCCCTCGACGATAATAAACACAGTATACAGTCCAAGATTATCACCACGTTTTCTATTCGGTCCAACAATTTGGAATCCTATTTTGATTCCCACACTTCGGCTTCAAAGTGACAGGAGAATAATACAGCAACTCTGCTCACATGGAATTATATATCCCGGCACTAGGTACTATGTCTCTCCTTGAAGGCAGATTAAACTACTTATAAATATACTGTATAGCTCCAGAGCTCTAGTTACGCTCCTGATTTCAACTGCTGGTAGAGAGTCCTTCCATTGAAGTATTTAACTACTCCAGATAATCCCCTTTCTTACAATAATCTTACAATCATTCTCATGCATAAACAATAACCTTGACACTAGCTGACCAATTGGAGTCATCCCCCGACTTACATCACTTCATATCTATAACTTTGTGGGGGATTCCCCATAGGTTCTGCCCCCCCAATGTTTTGATCTCAAAACATAAGTTTCTAAGTTTAGCATCCATTGGGGAATTCCCCACTTCCCCATTGTGGCAATCTAAACAGGTGCACTTGCAAAACACACTAGGGGTATTCCCCTTTTCCTCTCTTTTATAGTAACAAATGCTTTTCCCGTTGAGAAATCTTTTCTCACATAAAATTGAGAAAATAATATTTTTAAAATTGATCAGGAAAATTGAGGCCTATAACCATCACCCCTCAACATGTTGAATGTGAAGGTATTACAATGTGTGTGCACCTTGTTAGTATGATGACATCTGTTTTACACGAGAAAGCCAAACTGAACCAGAGTGTAGCATTGCTGTTAATGAAGTCTGCATTTGTTTTTTTGGTGTCCATGAGACCCAGATTTGATCTGGAATGAGAAGGCCAGGAGAGGTGTCTCTTCATAGTAAAGAATGTAGCATTGCTGTTAATGAAGTCTGCATTGTTTTTATAGGTGTCCATGGAACCAGAGTTGATCTGGAATGAGGAGGCCAGGGAAAAGCTGTCTCTTATAGTAAGAATATAGCAATTGCTGTTAATTGAAGTAGCATTTTTTTTTAGTTGTCCATGAAACCCAGAGTTGATCTGGAATGAGGAGGCCAGGGAGAAGGTGTCCTTATATAAAGAATATAGCAATTGCTGTTAATTGAAGTATGCGTTGTTTTTAGGTGTCCATGAGAACCCAGAGTTGATCTGAATGAGGAGGCCAGGGAGAAGGTGTCTCTTATAGTAAAGCGAGAAAGACAAGTATAATTCAAAATCAACAACAAGCAGAGATGTAAGTTTTTCCGGATGTTTTTGGCCATAAATAAAAAAAAGCCGAAATGTCAAAAAAAAAATTTTTTTTAATCTTTTTTTTCAATTTCTGAGACAAGGTTAATGATAGGGTATATCTGGCATCAATAACACAATTTAAGTACCAATTTTTTTCCTTTTGAGGAAGGGATTCTTGTTACCATAAATCGCATAGAAAATCCGTTCCCCCCGGAGCTTCCCACCGTATGCTATTCTAAAATTTTGGCCTTCCCGGTCCGGTTCAAATTTTGGATTTTTTCAGGACATGGACTACTGTTACATATCTGAAAATGCATAATAATCTTGTTCTTGTCCTCTGATATCAGGGAATAGAGTTTGTAATATTGTTTGATAGGAAATCATCATAAAGTAACACTTGATAGATAATAAATATATGAAAAAATCTAATGCTGTACTAATCGCGACTTAGATAATAAGTCATTGTTTAGCCTTTGCCGTGCATCTATCATGTCATATTACTCGCGTGGCCGTATGCAGGATTTATTTGTGTGGGTTTGCGGGACTTCGAAAAGTGGACTTTTTGTAAAGTGGACCAAACCCCCCTTTAAAAAATGGTCCTTATTTGGACCTTTTTTGAACATCTCAAAATTTCTTAAATTTTTTACCTTACAAAAATTCAGCAAAAAGTGTAACTTTTGGCCCTTTTATAATATTGGAATTTGGTGGGGGTGTGACCCCACCCCCACCCCCCTGCGTATGGGCCGATCACACAAGCGCCAGCATTATTTTAAGTATAACAATGAGGGCGCAATGACTTTTTGCAGGCTTTTGCAATTGTGAAGTTATTATGCAATAAAAACGTTTCTTGTAGTGCATTACCAATGTTTAACTATGCATACCACCCAAAATGCAATATGCCAAAAATATCACAATCTTGATTTGGGCAACAGTTACAAAATTCTAATTCGTCCAAAAATGTGCACCTTTTTAAAACCATTACATGTTATCTGTCAATTTCTTTAAATGGAAAATTTGTGTGTGTTTAGGAAGATATTCATCAGAACCCAGAGTTAATCTGGAATGAGGAGGCCAGGGAGAAGGTGTCTCTTATAGTAAAGAATATAGCAATTGCTGTTAATTGAAGTATGCATTTGTTTTTAGGTGTCCATGAGAACCCAGAGTTGATCTGGAATGAGGAGGCAGCCAGGGAGAAGGTGTCTCTTATAGTAAAGAATATAGCAATTGCTGTTAATTGAAGTATGCATTTGTTTTTAGGTGTCCATGAGAACCCAGAGTTGATCTGGAATGAGGAGGCCAGGGAGAAGGTGTCTCTTATAGTAAAGAAGATGAAAGACAAGTAAGTCAAAAATGCACAACAATCAGAGATGTAAGTTTTCCGGATTTTTGGCCATAAATAAAAAAAATCCGGAAATGTAAAAAAAAATTTTTTTTTTTAATCTTTTTTTTCTTTCAATTTCTGAGATCAAAGTGTTAATGATAAGGGTATAGCTGCATCAATAACACAAGTTTTAAGTACCAATTTATTTTAGAGAAGGGATCTTGTACCATAAATCGCGTAAGAAAATACGTTCCCCGGAGCTTCACCGGATGCTAGGCTAAAATTTGGCCTTCCCGTCGGTTCAAATTTTGGATTTTCAGGAAATGGGACTACTCCTGTTACATATCTGAAAAATGCATAATAATCTTTCTTGTCCTCTGATATCAGTGATTAGATGTTTGTATATTGTTTGATGTATGAAATCATCATAAAGTAAACTTGATAGATAAATAAAATATATGAAAAAATCTATGCATGTAGCTAATCTTGACTTAGAGAATAAAGGCATTTTTAGCCTTTGCCGTGCATCTATCATGTCATATTACTCGCAGGGCCGTATGCAGGATTTATTTTGGTGGGGTGCGGGACTTCGAAAAGTGGACCGAACCCCCCCCCCCCCCTTTAAATGGTCCTTATTTGGACTTTTTTGAACATCTCAAAATTTCTTTAAATTTTTTACCTTTTTAAAAAAATTCAGCAAAAAGTGGACCTTTTGCCCCTTTTATGGAATTTGGTGGGTGTGTGACCCCACCCCACACCCCCCTTGCGTATGGGCCTGATCACACAGGCGACAGCATTATTTTAAGTAGAACAATGAGGCGCAATGACTTTTGCAGGGCTTGTGCAATTGTGAAAGTTATTATGCAATAAAAGATTCTGTGTAGTGCATTATCAATGTTTAACTAGTGCATACCACCCAATACTGTACAATATGCAAAAATATCAAAATCTTGATTTGGCAAAAGTTACAAAATTCTTCCAAAAAAATGGAACCTTTTAAAAACAATTAAATGTTATCTGTCAATTTTCTTTAAATGGAAAATTTGTGTGTGTTTAGAAGATATTCATCAGAAACTCTGTGAAAGTTGGAGAAATATGTGTGCTTTGAAAATAGTACAGTGAAAAATAGTAACAATTTACAACAAATTAAATACATATTTTATATCCTCAGGCACTATAATGATCAAAAGGAAAATCCTGACATCACATGGAAGGTGAGTAAAGATTAGTACATTGAATGTAAATTGATTTAAACTATATTTGAGAAGTTTATCAACAATTATCACGCTCTTCTCTTGCCTAGTAAGAAAAAAAAAAAAAAAAAAAAATAACAGAAAATATCGCCCTCGCCAAGAAAATATCAGGCTCGTCTTCGACTCGCCTGATATTTGATCTAGGCTCGGGCGATATTTTCAGTTATCAACCTCAGCCATCCAATATTATATAAATATCACAATCTTGATTTGGCAAAAGTTACAAAATTCTTCCAAAAAAATGGAACCTTTTAAAAACAATTAAATGTTATCTGTCAATTTTCTTTAAATGGAAAAATTGTGTGTGTTTAGAAGATATTCATCAGAAACTCTGTGAAAGTTGGAGAAATATGTGTGCTTTGAAAATAGTACAGTGAAAAATAGTAACAATTTACAACAAATTAAATACATATTTTATATCCTCAGGCACTATAATGATCAAAAGGAAAATCCTGACATCACATGGAAGGTGAGTAAAGATTAGTACATTGAATGTAAATTGATTTAAACTATATTTGAGAAGTTTATCAACAATTATCACGCTCTTCTCTTGCCTAGTAAGACGCCCCCTAAAATGTGGTATATGATTGATTATTTCAGCTCCCAGAGGATTACAACGTCGTCTATGCCAATGTGGAAGGAGAGGTAACAGTAGGGGGCGTTTTCCTGCGTCTGTTCATCTCGCAGCCTAGCTGGGTACTACGTAAGCCTCGTGAGTTCATGGTGGCTGTCCTAGAGAAGTACACTGACCTCATATCTTCAACATCTCCCAATGTGAGTTTTTTTAAAGCTTTCTAGGGCCACAAAAATAGGCTTTAATTTTAAACCAAAGTAAATGACAAATGCAGTAATTTTTGTGTCCACATATCAATTAGTTTTATGAAGTAATCCAGAATAAAGTAGGATTGGGACATAGCATAACCCTCAGTATTAAAGGTTGCAAATGAGATCTGCGATATGTTCACATTCAGGTGTCTTGTAAAAATATCGAAAGTACCGATTTTTGCCCAGATGTAAAGCTTTCCATAAAAAATAACCCCATCTGAAAGGATTAAGCTGAGAAATGTTTCTTTGGTACAAAACTTGTGAAATTACTAATTTCGTATAGGAGCAAATACAAAATTCAGCCTATGTTTTATTATACAAATATTGACTGTCCATGAGGGACATAGTCAAATCTATTGACCCGAGGTGATCTCGACGCCGTACTATTTTCCCGAAGCGGAGCTGAGGGAAAATAGTGCGGTCTCGAGATCACTGAGGGTCAATAGATTTGACTATGGCCCGAATAAAGTGCAGTTAATATTTGTTTTAGATACCTCATAGATAGATCCTTCTGCTACAGTAATGAGACTACAGCTAGGGCAGAAAATTACTATACCAGTCAAAGAGTTACTATACCGGTCCAAAAAATTACTGTACCGGGCAGAAAGTTACTATACCGGGCAGAAAAGGTACTATACCGGGCAAAAAAGGTACTATACACGTTTTATGCGAAAATAGTGAAACTATACCATGTCATGTGACTTTCATTTAACCAATCAGATGACAAGGATCGATCTATGAGGTATATAAATTGAAATATAAGCAAATCAGAATCACCTTTGTTCTCTCTTTTAAAACATTTCTGTAGCCAAATTCAAGGTAAGAAATCTATTGAGTGTCTAGTCTGTATGGAATTACTATGACACAATATTTGGGTGCCTCAAAAATCTCTCGTTGCACCTTTAACTTGTGAAAGCCATCTCACACCTCTATTCACTTTTCCGTTGCCAGGGTGATACACTAGAAACAGTAACCTCAGCAGTAGTAGCCTTGTTCACGGCCCAGCCTGCACTGGCAGAACAAGTGCCTCAACTGGGCCACTTACCAACCATCTTAAAGAGCATGAAATCAAAGAACGATGCCATTCCAAGAGCTTCCATACTGGTCGTCAGTAGTCTTGTACAGAGTGAGGTAAGAACGTAAGACAGATAGATTCCTTCCACAAAGTGAAGTAGTATCAATTTGATACCAGATGAAAGGCCGTATTTTTCTCATCGCCGTCCTGAAATTTGAGCCCTCAAATCCATTTCATTCCCAAGATATTAACAAAAAACTGCCGTTTTAGTGAACTGCCGTTTTAGTGGTTAACCATCAATATTAGTACAGTATTGAAAAGGGCTTTGCAATATGCATTATTGCTTCTACCATCAAACTGCAAGTTTGTTTTCCACTGTACTTGATGGGGCATATGTGCAAATGCCAGGCTCTCATATCAAGTAGAGAACAGAATTGACATAAATCGGAATAAGCACCTTTAATATACTGTGTAATTGTCCAAAAATAATATATCAAAAGTTTACCAAAATCAACGTAGTGGAACATGTAGAAATACGGGAGACACCTTTGTAAAGGGGGTAAAAAATTAGAATGGTTTGAATTGATTTAAAAAATAAACCAATTTATTGGGCTACTTCTAAGATATAGGTTGCCCTATCTATAATCTATAGGTTTAGTACAATAGGCACATAGCAGTTCAACATCATCCTGCGGCAAAATTACAGAATAGTCCAATTTTGTTCAAACTGGTTGTAAATTGTTCATTTGATCACACTAAGTGAGTAATTTTATATAGATTCTTTGTTTGACAGTTCGATATAGAATTACAGAGCTATGACTAGTGTCCTCCCATAGACCCTGTAGCCCCCAGTCACATTTTGCATTCCAATTATGCAATGATGGTGCAACCAGTATATTTTCAGCTCCTATACCATTAGACGAACAATTCTGGAGAAAATGATTCTTTTGCAATTAGTTTTGGGTTAAGTCATCATTTGTCGTAATTTGACTGGCCTGTTAGGAACTGCTGACATCTATTATCTGCTCTTGCAGAGTACTATAGTGTAGATACCTAAAAGTAAAATAAATAGATAAATAGCAACAAGTGGGACTTTGATCTTTTGGTTGGGGTGGATCTGGTCTTAAAATGCCAGCATTTCTGATAATGATGCAATAGACGATTTGCACGATCCCCATAATGCATCTCGCATTGTGCCCATTTCCATCCGGGAATTTGTACCAGCTTCATGTCGGCTAAAAACACACGGTTAAGAGCGTAATATCAATACTAGAAAACTTAACCTCTCTGTGACGTTGCACAGTTGACCTGTATTCGTCCGGCAGGTGACAATTAGGGCACGGTTACGATCGAAAATGCCACCTTTTGTCGTAAATTTCAACATCAGTGCCTCGCTTGTTCCTATGATATTCTTCTACATTTCTGTAAGATTAACTTCTTGTGAAAAGGTACTTTGTATTGTAGTTTTGGCACTGTCCGGTGACACAAACGAACAACAGAATATTTTGTAAACATGAACTCCGGGACAAGTTCTCGGATGGAAATGGGCACAATAAGAGATGCATTATGAGGATCGTGCAAATCGTCTATTAATGTCACTAAGTTGGCCCAGTTTACAGAAACCTTTATCAGGCTGCTTTGCAGCAAAACTAAATATTGCCAGCAGGGCCAGGTTGAGTCAGGAACAAGTTCAGCATGTTATGTCCAGATTGGGATGCGAACAAAGTTGGACATGGGCAGTAAGAATTGCAAAGAGGGCGTATTGAAGCATGCCTTCCCACCATAACAGTCTTTTAAAAATGTTTGCGTTTCCTTTCTCTTTATTTGCACAGGGTTGTATACGTAGCATGGCCAACCTAGAAACCATAGCCCCTATGTTAGTTGGTATGAAGTGTAGGAAAGATATGACAGCTGTGGCTTGTGAAACACTGCATAAAATGTTCCAGAAGGACTACCCAGAACTAGTAGAACAGGTATGTAGTTCAATAGAAAGCTGATTACAACTCAGAGGTAGTTGATAACAGCTCATGGGTAATTCATTACAATTCATAGGTAGTTGATTACAACTCATAAGGTAGCTGATTTCAAATCAGTTAATTGACTACAATAAGTGAATTTTGGGTTTTCCGGCCGGATGTCAGTCTTTACCTAAATTTTTCCAGCAACGCGCACTCTATATAAAATAAATAGTGCATATACATTCTATGGTGTTTGTGTGATACGGTCATTTTTTCTGTCATAACTGTGCGAAAACCGTTTGCTGTACATAAATTTTACCAGTAACGCATACTCTTTGATTGCCTTGTAATTTTTGCACCACAAAATGTTTGCGTAGTTTAAAGGAGGCGCACTAAACCGCGGGCGTGCACGGAGTTGTGCATATCTACTCGTACATCGTTGGTGCATTGTGGGACAGGAATTTAGGTAAAAATTGATTTCTGGTAGGAAACACAAAATTCGCGTATTCACAGGTAGTCGATTACAACTCATAAAAATTTATAAAATTCATAGGTTATAAAATCTCTCAGGTAGCTGATTACATGTCATAGGTGGTGGTTTACATGTCAGGTAGTTGAGTACAAGTCGTAGGTAGTTGAGTACAAGTCGTAGGTGGTTGATTACAAGTCATAGGTGGTTGATTACAAGTCATAGGTAGTTGATTACAAGTCTTAGGTGGTTGATTACAAGTTAAAGGTGGTTGATTGCAAGTCATAGGTGGTTGATTGCAAGTCGGAGGTGTTTGATTACAAGTCGTAGGTGGTTAGATTACAAGTCATAGTTGGTTGATTACAAGTCATAAGTGGTTGATTATAAGTCATAGGTAGTTGATTACAAGCCATATGTAATTGATTGCAACCCATAGGAAGCTGATTACAACTCATAGGAATTGATTACAAGTCAAAGTAGTTCATGACAACCCACAGGTAGTTGATTTCAACTCATAGGTAATTGTTTACAAGTCATAGGTGATTAATTACATGTCATAGGTTCTTCTTTTGTATCCACAAGTCATTGGTAATGGCTTGTGGTGGTGATTTATTCATCTGAGTATGCTAATCCGGGGCCGCATGTGTCCATGATACAGACACTCCTCACATGGTCCGCTTTTTGAGGCTGGGGCGGATTGCAAACAGTCAGGGGGGTTTTCACCCTACTCTTATTCGAAACTGGCTCTGAAGTACATGTACGGTTGTGACTCTCTGTACACAGGATTGACAAAGGACGGGATGCTTTCACGATTCATTTGCCCAATTCCAAGTGAACCATGGAGGAGAACGGTATTTTGTTTTTTAATCAATAGCTAGTATACAGATCAAATCCAAAATTGAGTACCCGGTTAAATCCCAGTACGTGTCCCCACCGGGATTCGAAACTGGGAATTTGTGCCACAGGCAAGCACCTTAACCACAAGGCCACACTCTCCTCACAGGTGATTTATTGCAACTCACACATAGTTGATTACAACTCATATACTACATATACCTACCTCGAGTCAGTGACGTCAACACGTTTAGGCAGTTGTTTATCTTCGCACCGGCTTTATACGCACGTGTGCATACAACAGTGCCTTGAATCAACGCTCGCGATTTAATGCTGCGACTATTGCATTACACTCTGACGTCACCGACTCGAGGAAGATAAAAGCACTATAGGAACTGATTTACAATTCATAGGAAGTAGATCACAACTTGCAGGTATATGATTAAAAGTCATAGGCAGTTGATGAAAACTCACAAGTAGTTGATGGACAACTCAAGACTGAAATTGGATAAAAATTTATATTGTGCTTTAAGTTTTGTAGAAGTATGTTTATTGTCCCCGCCGAACGAAGTTCGGGAGGGGACTATAAAATGGGCTCCGTCCGTATGTCCGTCCGTATGTATGTCCGTCCGTATGTATGTCCGTGATAAAAATGTTAACCCTGGAACATTTGGGCCTATCTTTTTTTCTGGGTGAGCTAGAGTAGCCAAACTTTGGTAGATTGTTGGAGGGGATACCCCCAACTCACCTTGTAATTCATTAAAAAAAAAAAAAAAAAAAATGTTTATCTTCGCACCGGCTTTATACGCACGTGTGCATACAACAGTGCCTTGAATCAACGCTCGCGATTTAATGCTGCGACTATTGCATTACACTCTGACGTCACCGACTCGAGGAAGATAAAAGCACTATAGGAACTGATTTACAATTCATAGGAAGTAGATCACAACTTGCAGGTATATGATTAAAAGTCATAGGCAGTTGATGAAAACTCACAAGTAGTTGATGGACAACTCAAGACTGAAATTGGATAAAAATTTATATTGTGCTTTAAGTTTTGTAGAAGTATGTTTATTTAAGTAGTAAAAAAACTCTTAGAATTTCAAAAAATAAAACTATTTTCACATAAAAATACTTTTTCTTTCTTTGGTACCAAACATACTGATTGGAGTTGTTAGTGACCCATTTTCAATAGAGTTGAAATATTGTAATTTAGTGAAGCATTTTGAGCTTGATATAAATCATCTTGTTGGACTCTCCTACAGGCATTGGATGCTGATCTGGTTCCTTATCTACTCAAGTTACTTGAGGATGGTCTGACGTCACTAGACAACCCCGCAGCTACCAAGGCACAGATAGCCAAGTCCCTCAAAGTCATGCAGTCCTGTTTACAGCATGGAGAAAAGGTAAGTTAAGTGATAACTGGTTTCTCAGGGATGTTAAGTGGCCGTGCACATGGGGGGAGGGGGGAAAAAAAAAAAAAAAAAAAAAATTTTCAGATTTCTTGAGTCATTTTCTTGAGTAACCATTTTTTTTCAAGTTCTTTTTGGCGAACTAGTGATGGCCAAAATTAAGGGTGGACTGGTGCAGTTTTAGTTGTCACTTAGTGATCGCGATATTCGGCGGGGACATATTTTACGCATCGCGTAAATACGAGTTCGCCTTGTTTAAGTAGTAAAAAAACTCTTAGAATTTCAAAAAATAAAACTATTTTCACATAAAAATACTTTTTCTTTCTTTGGTACCAAACATACTGATTGGAGTTGTTAGTGACCCATTTTCAATATAGTTGAAATATTGTAATTTAGTGAAGCATTTTGAGCTTGATATAAATCATCTTGTTGGACTCTCCTACAGGCATTGGATGCTGATCTGGTTCCTTATCTACTCAAGTTACTTGAGGATGGTCTGACGTCACTAGACAACCCCGCAGCTACCAAGGCACAGATAGCCAAGTCCCTCAAAGTCATGCAGTCCTGTTTACAGCATGGAGAAAAGGTAAGTTAAGTGATAACTGGTTTCTCAGGGATGTTAAGTGGCCGTGCACATGGGGGGAGGGGGGTGAGAAACACAACAAAGCTTGGGGGATAGAGGTGACCCATGGCAAGGTCCAGGCCACAGACCTTCCTGGGTTTTACATTTTGTACACCTTTTAAAGGTGCAACGAGAGATTTTGAGACACCCAAATATTGTGTCGAAATAGTAATTTCATATAGATTGGACACTCAATAGATTTCTTACCTTGTGTTTGGCTACAGAAAGGTCTTAAAAGAGAGAAAAAAGGTGATTTTGATTCGCTTATATTTCAATATAAAACAAAGGCTGAATTTCGTATTTGCTCCTATAGGAAATTAGAAATTTCACAATTTCTGTACCAAAGAAACATTTCTCAGCTTAATCCTTTTAGATGGGGATATTATTGATGGAAAGCTTTACATCAGGGCAAAAATCAGTACTTTTGATTTTTTGGGGACACCTGATATGTAAAATCTCTCGTTGCACCTTTAAAATCTGCTAGTGGTCCTCAGCATGACCGATAGAAATGGTCCACGTGCCTATATTGCTTTCAAATGCTTGATAAAGTTCGCACATTTGCACTTGGCCATGTCTTTGTTTCAGAGGGACGGTATCCCTTCTTTTGATCGCTGGCATCTTCTGTTTTATCTTTGCAGGTAACAGAGCTGTTAGAGAAATCTTCTGTGTGGTCTGCGTACAAAGATCAAAAGCACGACCTCTTCCTTGCTGACACTAACATCTCTGGCTACCTTACTGGTAAGTCTTGCTGCCTTGGTTGGATCATTTCGGGGACAGATTGTGTAGCAAAATCTGGCATATGAAATGGCTCTTTATGTGTGTGTGTGTGTGTATGGGGGGGAGTTGTGGACACCAGCAAGGGGGGACGCATACTTGAGAAATCATATGAAGTGAAGACATGCAGGAATTGCAGATGTCCTAGATGAAGAACAGCATTTCAAGGGGTATAGGCATTGTCTGCAATTAGCAAGTGTATGGATCCCCACTTGGATAGTCCACGATTGGATAGTAAAAACTTACATGTGTCCACAGTTAGGCAATGAAAACTCAAATAAGGGAACTCAGTTTGAAGGTAAAAACTCTGTAGTATAGATTGAGAGCATGTGTGGTCCAGTGGAAAGAGTACAGGACTCATAATCATTAGACTGTTAAAGTCCTGAGTTCTAGCCCTGCTATGGTCAACGTTTTTGTGTCCCTGGGCAAGATACTTAATCTCAATTGCCTCATCGACCCAAGCGAAATCTGGGGAGCCATTAGGGGAATATTACAGTGCTGATAGATGTGTGCTTGTAAGGCATGTTTTGAGCAGCCACCTAGAAGAAGTGAAATGATTGTGCAAATTTCCTGAAGGTAGCGTAATAATAATTACCAACAGCACTTTGAGACTGTTTATGGTGATTAAAGGGGAACAAAACCCTAAATATTCGATCAGCATATGGTTATATACATATATGACCGTTCGAATAGAAGTAATTTCAGTCTCACAAACCTAGTCCCTCTAAAAATAAAAGTATTAATTCAGTGTTAATGGGTGTATCCATTTTGACTTTGGATGACGTAGCCCGGGCCCACCAAAGAGTGCCGGTGAAAGAGTCATACAGGTGTCCTACATTGGAATACATAAACCTAAAGCATTTCTTTGTGACAGTGAATTGCGGCTATTCAAAACATCAAGTTCCATGTGTATTTAGAAGGCATATATTCAGATGTTATATAAAGACACATGCGTTTGCTCAAGCTATATTGGCTAATAAGTAGGATTAATTTCTTTGAACCCAGTGCCCGTAGTAGTTCTATACTGTGTATTAGCAAAAAAAACCTGGTTGAAAATGCATTTCTGCCATTCGTTGGACCATTCGCTTTTCACGGGAAGTAGATGATTTTCTATTTGACTGACTTTATAATCCAATAAGATATCCGGTCCATACACACCAAATTGCAATGTGCATCTGTCTATTAACAATTGATTCCCTGCCAATGAAATGCACGTGGAATGTTTGAATAGCCGCACCATTCATCACTAAGAATAGATGTTTTTATGTTATTATGTGCTTCATATGTAGGACCCTGCATGATTGCTTTGCGGCACTCTTTGGTGGGCACAGGCTACGTCATCTTAAATTCAAAATGGATTCACCTATGAACACTGAATTAATACTTTTATTTTTAGAGGGACTAGGTTCGTGAGACTGAAATTACTTCTATTTGAACGGTCATATATGTATATAAACATATGCTGATCGAATATTTAGGGTTTTGTTCCCCTTTAAGTGCTATATAAAACCTGGTTATTGTTATTATTATTACACGGCAGTATTGCTGTGAGAACATTTACTCTATCTACAGTCTGGTTAATAATTTTTGGACAGGAATGAACACAAACGCGCATGGAATGCATGAGGAAGATTGCACCTCACTTTTGGGATGCATATTTGGTCAAAGTATGAGCCGGACCTGCATGCACAAGTCATGCGTATCTCGTGTCCAAGTAATTTTTATTCCCACTATAGTTATACAAAAATTGAAGATTCCAATTACTCCAATTTTTGTCTCGTTTCATCAATATTACTAGGTCCTGGTGTTGCTGGGTATCTAACGCAAGGAGGCTCTACAAGTACAGTATCCAACGCACCGCCACCCATAGATCCGCATGCCGAGAATGCCGAATCGTAACGTCTGTCCAACTACACAAAATCTTTCAACAAATTGATGTAAATTTTCACACAAAAAAATGCATATTAATTTTTTTAATGCATAGTATTTTTTCCATAGTATATTATTTTTTTTTTCAGGTGAAAGTGATGTTAATGATGACAATAACGGAATCATAACTTGTTATGCTGTATGTACCCCCACTGTATACATTTAACAATCTATATGACTCAAGATCATTGTTAATAATCATCATTTCCACACTCCCATTTTTGGAAAGAGTTCCACATGTACCCCACTTTTAAATTCTACAGGAAACAAAATCTTTTTTATTTATGGCTTAGCACTAACAAAAACCAAAGGCCAAAAATAAAAAAGAATTTGTTACATAGAACTTTGAAGGGAGTACATATGGAATTGTTGCCCCATTTTTAAACTCCCAGTCACTGTAAGCCGATTTGATTGGTTATTTATCTAGTTATTTGAGGTAAATAGCCAATGGGAGCCATTTTAAGAAAAGCTTAGAAGTACATACAGATATAAAGTCTAACTGGATTGGTTACCTAGAGGTTGTATCATGTTATGAGCCAATGATGAACACTGTAAGAAAGGTGGTAGACCATAGAAGGTAAACCATATTTAGTACTGTGAAAGAAATTAACACAAGCAGGGCAATAGTTGTATGGGAAATAGTTGTATGGGAAATAGTTGTATGGGCCTGTCAACACCAGTGCTCAAAAGCATGTTAGGTTGGGTGCCCCCATGGGTCACTCAATACATTAGTTGGTACACATGCTCATCAAAAAGTACTTAAAAAAAAAATCATAAAAATCCATGTATTGGTGTTTTTGTTACTGGCATGGATGTGCTAAAATTGAATTATCCCTGATTTATAAGTTAATGTAATGTCCACACTTTTTTTATCGTTTTGCATTATCGCTGTTTATCCCTTTAACATGAAAACCAGAGTGTTTTGGTGCTTGCTTTTTGTCCTTGCTTTTCTGACTTCAGACAAAACCTTGTTGTGAAGTCTTTATGCCAAATCTTTGTTCATTTGAAAAAAAAATTCAAACTTAATAGGAAAAAAAATTGAATTGTCAAACATTTGCAGCTTGATGAACAAGTGAATTTATATGCACAGCTAGCACTTCATAAAAAATTGATGTCATTTTATCTTTTTGTAAGAAAACCTGATTTGTTTTAGGTAAGGAGAGTACCCTCTTAACCATGATGATGTAGATTTTATACTAATCATTTCTCAGAACTGTGGATTGGCATCAGGAAGGGCATCTGGTCAATTATTTTTGTTCCACCAAATCCTATTATGGCGGCAGTATTGCTGTGAGTGTGAAGTGAATCTGGGAACCCCGAAAAAAAATAGGGAAAAAAAACCCTCGTTCGCAGGGACACACCCCGGATTTGAAAACTTTGGATTGTATAATGTATAGTCAAAATACAAGATCTGTGTGTCCCCAGTGAAGAAGAGTCAATTACCCTAGTGTTGTTGTATCTGTCGTCCTTGTGTGATAGAAATCATAGAGTTGTGAGAAATAGAGCTGGGAGTTACGAAAAAAAAGACCGTTAATTTCCTATCCGTTATTTTTCGTTCGTTTAAACATTTAAACGGTCCCATAACCAGTTACGACTGCGATTTTGGCGCTTCCACGCAAATGCAATTCTTGCACCAAAATCGTTCGTAATCGGGTTACCGGCTTTGCATTCCGATCACAATATCATCTTGAACCATAAAATGTTTGTTTGTGTACGTACCTATGTTATGTTTTTAATTCCAAAAATACTCCAAAATAAAGCAGTTGAAATATCCCAAAGATCCAACGACGAATCCCTGTGGGAGCTGCCATTTTACCCTTTTTGTAGATCCCTCTGTAATTGAAGCACCGCGTTATTGGGACCGTGTTATGCGCTGTATATTCGATGCCTAATCGCTCCCTCACTACAAGAACTTGGTAAAACGGGGGATTTCCCTGTTTTCCCGTAAAAGTCTGAAACCATTTCTAGAAGTATTTGAACTGTTAACTTTACTTTTCCTGACGGCGGGTATTTGGTGAAAATTTTGACTTCAGCAATAAATAATACTGTAAAAAAGTTATAGGGTGCTGAACGTTGTAAACGTGAAGTGAATTTTCTAAACATTTAGTTACCCTTCTGTTCGTGTATACATTTAAACGTTTACACGTCCCAGCACTAGTGAGAAATCATGTTAGTAACATGCCTATACATAATCTGGAGGGTGTTTGTTGCGTGTGAAAGTACCCACTTACCAGGTATGTCAAGTTTCTCAGCTCATCCTAAATAGTAAATTTGGCCGAAGTTCCCACCAAAAGTAAATTGAATGAGGGTTATGGCTGAAATTAAGCATAGTAGAATTTACCTTTGAAAATCACATCTGGATCATTTTGCAGTCAAATGTACTACTGATAATACAACCATACGTTTATGTGGGCATTGCCTGTTTTTAGTTTTTGAGCCAGCAAGCCTAACTGGAAGTGATTTCATTTTTGTACAATTTTCTCCCAATTGGTGGGTTTTAACAGACACAGAACTTTATCATTGAAAACTCTGTAAAAATCCTTTTAACCCTAACCACTTTTGGTTTTTTTAGCATATCCTCGAGAGGAGGGAAGGTTTTAAAAGGGATAGAGCTAAAGAAGATTGGACATGCATGGCAGGATTCGAACCCGAGGCCTCCGGCCCACCATTCCACATGACCAGGGATGGCACGCACTGAGGGATCCGTTGACCCGGCCAGTGGGATTTCGTATCCACATGAGTGTTGGTACGATGATCCAGCGCATCTTTGTGGACTTATTGCATTTTCTAGCCTCAGCGCAATTAATTTTAGTGAGTTTTTGGTTAAGGAACTGTAATGCCAAGAATTATTGCTGTGTGGTTTGAATGTATTTGCGTGCCATGCCAAGCAATCTTACACCTAAGCGTGCTTCCTGTTTGTAACTAATGCAGATGTAAGACTATCAATATGAAAAGTTAAGTACATGTTGGGGGTTAGGTAGGGCATGAAAATTTTACGACCTGTTTTTTTTAATGCCATCCAAAGCGTGCATAGTTTTGTAGAGGACATGAACAAATTGGCCCGTCACAAACAAGTTGAGCGTTTTTTAGGAATTGTCGAAAATGCCAATCGAATCGCAATCTAAAAACTCTCAGCTCTTTTCGAACATTCCCAAAGTCGATAGCCCGTTTGGATAAGCGTGTTGTTCTGTAACAGGTTGGTCTACTGCTTTGTGGCATACATGCGCAGAACCGCGCAAAAACTTTGGTGGGAGTTAAATAATGCTGAATATTACAGTAATCACTTATAGAGAAACTACTAAACATCTGTGCCTTAAAATTAAATTGTAATAGATGTCCTAGTGGTTTCTTCTGTTAAGGGTTTTTTAACAATCAGGGTACCTCCTTGGCTAAACACTACAATGTGACCCATAAAAAAATGTCTATACTTTTTCATAATGATACTAGCCCCCTTAAGAACCACGCAAAAGCACAACCACAGCGCAAAGAAAACCATTTTGGAAATGCTTGATGACTACCAAAAATATGCACATATGTATGGAATTGGCTAAAATCACCGTCTCAGTTTGAAATGAAGGTTAATATTTGAGTCGAACTCCCGCACTACATAAAGAACATTTGGGACAAATTCAACATTCAGAATAATATTTGAAGCAAGGTAATTAATTCCCACAATCTTAGAAGAATGTGACCATTCGTCGTGTGGTGTCAATTTGAAGTTGAGTGGGAAATTCCGTCAAAAAATGTCCTCTCCGAATTTAGGCCAATAAAAGGCTTAAACTAAATTGATAGACGGAGTTTGGTATTTTCTTTAAAAAATCAAACTTTAGTTTATGTTCTATACATTTGCAGTAAATACTTGGTGGGCTACACCTTAAGTTTTCCTGTATGACATGATCAGATGTTAGAAGTCAGTGTTCCGTAAAATTCTGTCCTTTCCCCCCCGAAAACACGAATTTGACTAACAAAAAATTGTTCCTGAAGACCTCACATCTTCAAATTTTGGAAACAGACTGTTTAATTAATCTATTTACAAAAATATTAATCTGAAATAATCAAAGCACTTGTTTTTTCCCCCCAAATGAGAAATGAATGAGTTTTCTGCAAATTTGTCTCTCTGAAAAATTTAAAACATTTCGTCAGTCATAAAATTGTTCACGAACGACACTTAACGATTCAAAATGTTGGAATTATACTTCTCAACTTGCCTACATGTAAAACATCACTTTGAAAAGAATCATGAACTTCATTTTTCACCCCAAATGAGACCTCCGATGTTACCCTGATTGTAAGAACACCTTAACCACTTTTAGAAAAGTCTTAATTCGTCAGTAAATTTAAACTATTTCAATAATATTTGAACTTAAACAAGCATATTTTGCTTTTAACTGCAACTTTTTCACTTAAGCTCATCCAAGTTGCAGCATAAAATTTGGCATCATCATACCCTCTGTTATTGTGCCATAACTTGTAAGCATGAAGCCTGTACTTCCAAAAAGAGGAGTACATGTTCTCCCACAATGTATTTCCTCATGTATTTCTCCCAACGCAATTTTTGCACTGGTTGTCACATGATTTTATAGTTACAAAGTAACAAAATTGAACAGAACTCATCCCAATCTTGTAATTTAAGTACTTTTTGTTACTACAAACTCATGTGACAACCAGTGCAAAAAAATTGTATTGGGAGAAATGAATTGGGGGAAGAACATGATCATCCGCTTATAACACCACCACCTCCAGGGGGGGTAGACCCGTTCTTCTCGATTGGGGCATGGGATTTCCAAACGTAATGTGGGGAACTGCTCATGCCTTTCCTATGGCAGTCTCGGTCCCAGTGGCATTAAAAAATCATCTCTTAAACCTTTGCTCAAAAGATCTTAGTAATATCATGATAATTAAGCAAAAATGTATTGACTTCAAATCCGTCGGGGTTAGATGATTAACTCCCCGCTGCAAAATAGTGTAAGTTCCAATAACGGTTCCATTTGATTTAAATATTCGGTGACGCAGAGCTCCTAGTCTTTAGTCAAGTCTTGTGTGTAACCGTGTTCGATGTGCGTAAGAGCGGCCTCCTACCGTTACCGTTAAGTCTTTGAAACAGACTACACCCGGAAGACCTCCCGGAAGGTGATGCCATTTTGAATTTGCTGTTGCTGTTAGGTTGGCATGATCCTACCCCTCTGACCACCCCCTGGTAAATTTGTGTACCATGCAAATAAAGTAAGTTTAAAATACTCAAATCTGAAGTTGTATACATTATTACCATTATTAGGCTTTTTTCGTATATATTGATCTATCTATCAAGTCGAACCTGTGGCCAATCCTGCCAACACGGGAATTGTACTTAAGGACCGCTTGGTTTGTCTGCAAATCCAAAGTTTAGTGGTGTTGACGATACCAAAAGATTGACGAAATCTTACAAATATTAGTTTACTTAGGCAGTTAGGCCAGTTTACTCTTGTCTGTATAATTTCCCTTTATTTCATTCATTTGTCATGTGCATTAGTTTGTTTATTGTAAACCGTTCAAGCAAACCATGCGTAGCCATCGGTGGTTCCGAGGGGGCAAGTCACTGGTAGGTGCAACAAATGTCGCCCCCGAATCACAAGCAAATTTCCCGGTCGCGGCAAAGAATCCGAAAAAGTGACGATTTAACATAAATATCAGTGTTTTAATTTCCTTTCCCCTCAACAAATTTCATCAGAGTGGCACCTGCCCCTCTTCTCACACAACCTTGCTACGCCACTATTGCGTCAGGGCTGTTGCATAGCTCTCACATACAATTTGGTGTCCCTTTTCCTACAATGTCGTATTGTCATTTTTTGTTTTAGGCAGGAGTTCCATATGGATCCCCCTATAAATTCTACACCAAAACAAAATTTTTTATTTTTGGCCTTCACTAATCCACTAACCATAAGGCCAAAAATAAAAAACAATTAGTGTTACATGTAGAACTTCGATGGGGTACATAAGGAACTCGTTGCCTGGTTTTCAAGTTTTTTCTGTTATTTGCTACAGGCTGAATATTATTAATAGTATTTCTGTAGATTTTTGTATTATACTTAAATAGAAACATAACATAACAAACGAAGTAAGTAATATAATGGCCTATCAAACATTTATTTTTTTTAATGTGGGCCAGTTTTATCTAGAATTATCATTTGTTTCCCAGGTCGTAGTCAAACCTCTATAGCATTAAAAGGTGCCTTTCATGATCCTAACACCTTAATTTTTCTTTATGGTTCACTAGATATCCTTGAGAAAAGGTTATTTCCCAATTTCAGTTGATTCTGGATGGTGTTTTTGAAATGGTACAAAGCAAATGTTGATTCACACAACAGTGGTCCTAAGCTATTATCATTTCTCCTGACAAAGTCACAAATTGCATATTTTTTCAGAGTTAATCAATCTGCCATACCAGTAGTCACAACACCATATCCTTATATGCCAACAGTAGCAGATGATACGAAACTCAACTTTTTGGTAAGCAATGGGATGATGCAAGGATCAGGAAACGCCCCTTTAAACAGGGTCATTCTTGATCCACAGCCGCGTCCACCGCTTATCAAAAACAGTTGAGTTTTTTATTCATATCACTGACTGTTGTCTAAGTAAATATGTGAGTGTGATCTGGAAAATCCGTCGTATGTCGCGCAGGACATTTTTTGAAAAAGCAAAGGAAATACCTTAAAATCTTTTCTGTTGTACTTTATTTTTTAATTGTCAGATTGTATAAGGCCTAACTTTTTGATATGTGTATCATTGAAGAAAATTAAAACGTTTGGAACTTTATATTTCAAACTTGCATGAATAGTCCAAAACTCAAATCTAATTTTTCAACCATGTGGGGGTTTTTTCCAGATCGCATCACATATGTTACCGATCTGCATAGTTTGATAATCTTTCTAGTGGTCATGGCATTTAATTTTAATCCACTGCTTAAAACATCTTTTAATCAAATTGGGCTCCAGAAGGCAAAATTTCACACTATAAAAGTATATGTTCTTTATAATTAAGACCAAAATTTCCCCTCCAAATATCCAGTTCCCATTTTTCAGGCTAGTAGTTGTTCATTTCATTTTTAACCATTTGTGTTTACCTATTATTATTTGGCATACTTCAAAACCTGTTGCTTTTTACACAAGTTCACTATAATATGGATCAGTTGTATCATCAAGTGTTGAGCTTGTCCCTTCTGCATTCCCTACGCATTTTGCAAACCAAGGATATTTCCTTCCATTATTATTAAATGTACTTGAAGCAGAATTGTGTAAATGCCATTTAGCAACATTTTCGTGTCGCCTGCACCAGTGCAGGGAGGTACATATAATCCATTTCTGTATGTCTCTCCGTGTGGTATATATGTATGTGTTTAAAGTTTTGGTTACCTTTTCAAATTGCTCGTGCATGGACGCCTGGAACAATTGCCACTGAACTCAGTCATAGTTCACAATAGGACATGCATGTCATGGTAGGGTTTAAATTCACATACCAAGGTCAAAGGCATTAGAGGTCACTTGAGTGAGGTGAAGGAACGTAGATTGCAAAAAAGCAGGCACATGAGTAGTTTCAAAACTTCCTATGTGTTTATATTCGGCGCACACTTATGTTGCTAGCTACCTATACATCTCGCTACCCCTCCAGTGAATCATCATCTAAAGCTTCAATTAGTTAGTTAGAGATGGGAAAATTATATTCCATATTGTTACAAGTGTATATACCAATTTTTATTAATCAGTAGTTTTCCAAAACATAATTATTTCCTTGTAATTAAACCAAAAAACAGTGAATAATGTGTTATGTTTAGGCTAAACATTAGTTGCAAAAGATGAATAATAACCACATTTTGTACATTACAATGCATCTTTATTAGGCTTTGAACCAAGGTGATTTTTACTGTGAACACTTGTTTGCGATTTGCATGATGAAATTCAAGACTTCAAAGTTTGGACAAGTAGTGTTTAATTAAACGGCTGTGTTTAAAAGAGACGCTGGCACATTTTTAAAAAGGCCATAACCCTCAGGGATTTTTTCCAAATTTGATAATTTTTTGCATGGTGTAAATCTTTTATATTCTTTAGCCCTCACACCGAACTGATAAGAAGGTAGAGAAAGCCCCAATCAGCACCCCGTTGGGGTCAACATAACATTTTATATAATATTTTTTTTTTTAATTTTATGGTGTTTTTTTGTGTTTTTATATATTCTGAAAATGTGCCAGTGTTTTGTGCTTCAGGTGCATGTTGTTGACAAACTTCAAGGGCCTTTGTTCAATTCCCAGCAGGTCTCTTCCTTCTTAATATATCCTTGATACCCCCCGGATGATTAAAGCAAATATTGTTGTATTAATTTTCTTTTCATTTTTTTGCAAAATTGAAATCCTGTTTGTTTTATTATGACATATCATTTGTACAATTCCCCTAATCGTGGTAACTTTGTAACTGTACAAACTATCTTGGCATTATTTTTTTGTATCCCTCTACAAGGTGTACCAAGACCTTCACAGCCCATTTGTTGGGGCTCTATTTCATCACACTTCTATTTCCTTAAAAATATTTATTTTAAACTTCAATGTAGTGTTGAATTCAGCATCGTTAAAGAAAAGCATAAACTCATAATAAAGTTATTTATAGTGCACAAATGTCATGCAATGAGCCAATAGAGCTACTGAAAAATGTTGGTGAGGCTTATACAGAGATTTAAGCACTATTTTGATTGGTTTACTCAGAGGGCTATCTCATTACATGTTGTGTCCTGCAATGAGCCAATCGATTCGATTAATAGATGGTATCCAAGGTGTTACAACCCGTGCAAGGTCCAGTATTTTGTGAATCCTGGTGTTTGGGAGTGGAACTAGAAGCTCTGAACAAAATAATGTTGTATTTTTTCTGGGACACACTATAGTTTATTTACGCCGCATGTATTATTTTGTATTTCCCCTTTTGCCCGCAATAATTGATACCAAGTGCTGTCAAAGCATATTTAGACTTTGATCGTGACAGGGCCACCAAAATAAATTGCGGGCCCAGGGGAGCCTTGGTGTTACCATAGGGCCACGAGGCCAGTTTAAATTCAATTTTGACGAGGTCCTGTAACTTTTGTACGAGACCCCTTTGACCCCCTCTCGGCTGATCATAGAATATGATATCAATGACTTATATGGCTCGTTTTTGGAACCAAATAAAATCAAATCAGGGAGCTCCCATATTTCCTATCTTTTAAAACTTCATGATTGAAATTCCACTTTTATTTTGGCTTAAATCTGTAAATCTGATTTATAATACTAATATTAGTCTCGCTGTTTTCCATTTCCTGTGTATGTGTTACAAGTTTATGTACTGCTGAGACTATAGAGTAACCGTGTTACATACTTATGTCATTACATAATACCATAGTAATTATTATACTTGTATCTACGTCACACCAAATGGTAGGTAATTACTTGGGACTGGGTGGTAGGTATAGCTTTAACATGCACTTTGACTTTATAACGAGATGTTTTGTGGCGTACTTTTTCTAATGAGAATTTTTTTAATCCATTACATGTAATTGTTCAGAACATGATGCACTTAATTTTCTTGATAAGTGTAAGATCCCTTCTCCAAAATCATGAACACAAAACATATTTCATATTATTATGTTCGTGAAAGAAACCAATTATGTATGTGCCCAATTTTTTTTTTTGGGGGGGGGTCTGGGTTGTTAAATCGGGGCATACATCAAGTTCGAATCATCTCGAAAATACTTGCAGTTACAATTCCATGCACGTATTGGTGCATTGTTTCAGTGTATACAAAAGGGAGAACATTATATTGATAATTATCACAAATTGAAAATATGTATCTGTTTTTGTATACAATGTGTTGAGATTTTATGATGAAACAAGATTTATATGAGAAAGTGAGCTGTTAATAGCAAAATCTATATTCACCAAGCATCAAAAACGATTTTGATATTTGATTGCGAGATTTAGGAAATGTTTAGTTATGATGAAAGAATATTATGTAAATTTAACATGTGAATATGATTATACTATGAAGCAAGAACTTGCTAATAAATGATACAAATATATTTTAAGTGTTAACTAGTTTCAATTTTTTTAACTGAAGGTGTTGTTTTCCAAACTGTATTCCCTGTGACTGTTTTTAAAGAGACACAAGGACATATCCAGAAACAAGCCCCCAACTTTTTTTGAACCCAGGTTTTTTTTTTTTGCACATTTGGAATATTTACCAATGTATTAGATCACACCTGAATATGCTGTCTTTATGCAAGAAGATTATGATTTAGTATTTTCTGTCGTGTAAGAACAAAAATCAAAGCATAGTATTCTATAGGGCAGGGCGGTCCAACCTGCGGCCCGCGAGATACTTCCCAGAACAAGTAAAATGTATAAATATTTGAAATAATAGATTTAAAAAAATGTCATTTGATTTAGTCCAATTTCATCTGAAAACAAGTTTCTAAAAATTGTAGAAAAATTAGTCCATTTTCTTAAAATTTGCTAAAATGGTCAACATTTCTCAAAAAATGGAAATTTGTGTTAAATTTAGCCCAAAATCTACGTTTCCTGTTCGGCAAAGTTGGTATAGATGTCGGTCCTACAATGTACTTCCAGACTCTCACAGACGCATCAAAAGCCAACTTCAGCCCCCTTTTACTTGCTTGCGGCCCGTTATAGACGTGGATTCAACCAATGCGGCCCTTCCGTCAAAAAGGTTGGACACCCCTGCTACAGGGACTATTATGACAGCAGGCAAATTCAAAGCAAAGTTTACGGTTTTCTTTTGTACTTGTTTGTCCAATAAACATTTGAAATGTTCTCGGTAGGTGGTCTACAACCAATCAAGTGCAATTTGAGAGAAATTAGTATCAAAAAATCTCCTCCTGTCACTTTAAACTGCCACCCTGCAAGCAGCTCAAGGCTTCCCATGACCCCCTTCTCTTTGTCATATTTCCCGCTAACAATGTCTCGCAGTGTTCCAGAATCCATTACCCATAATGCCCCTTCTTAATCCATCCCTCAAAAAAAAAATACTGAAGCAGCTGCAGATATATGGAACGGGCTAACAAAAAAAAAATAGCCATCTATGAAAAATTACAAATTTGAGACAAATGCTAGTAAATTGAATCCTTCCTACATGAGATTTCATCAGTACACGTATTTGTTTGTGTGGCCCCAGTGCTCTGTATGCTGAGCCCTGTGTCCTAATTCTCCTGCCGGTAGTGATGGTATGGGAAGGTTAACGCCGGTGAACTGAGGAAGATTGCGGTAGTTGTGGACATCCCTCAAGCCAGGGTACACTGCAGAGAAAGAGAAAAAATGTGAACTGGAATTAAGCAACCTGGAATAAGTACATGTATGATAACAAGGTAAAAATAGTACAAGATTTTCTAAGAATTTCAAATATTTCAGGAAGGTGCATATTTAAAGAGTTGAATGTGACATATGACTAAAAATGACTAATTTCTACAGCTGAAAATAGTCATTTACCAATTAAAGGGTCATTCTGTCATTTACCAATTAAAGAGTCATTCCTTCATTTACCAAAGGGCAGTTCCTTCATTTACCATTTAAAGGGTCATTCCTTCATTTACAAATTAAAGGGCCGTTCCATTTACAAATTAAAGGGCCATTCCATCATTTACAAATTAAAGGCTTTGCTTCAAATCCAGAATTGAGTACCATCTCCCAGCAAGTGACCACACTAGTATTTGAACCTGAGACCCTAATTTGCACCAATGGTAAACATCTGAACCAATAGGCCATGCTTTCACATACATAAATCCTTAGTATACAGATGAGGTGACATGTGACGTCAACACCGGGCAACGAACAAAGCACTGCCCGGCAGTATGCGTGAGCACCGGCAGGGCTTGTTAGTTAGTTAGACCAAAGTTTTAAATCCGGTTTTGTCCCCGTAAACGAGGGTGGCCGGATTCACCTCACACTCAGCAATACTGCTGTGTGAGGATTTATTGGAGCAAAAGATAATTGACCGGATGCCCTTCCTGACGTCAATCCACAGTTATCGGCGGTGGGCCTAGCCTTTGGGCAACTTTGCCCAACATGCAAGGCAGCATGTGCTGGATGGCCACCATTAGCTCTCCAGAGCTGACGCCCTTGTAGGTAAAAAAAAAAAAAAAAAAAAAGTCATTTACCAATTAAAGGGTCATTCTGTCATTTACCAATTAAAGAGTCATTCCTTCATTTACCAAAGGGCAGTTCCTTCATTTACCATTTAAAGGGTCATTCCTTCATTTACAAATTAAAGGGCCGTTCCATTTACAAATTAAAGGGCCATTCCATCATTTACAAATTAAAGGCTTTGCTTCAAATCCAGAATTGAGTACCATCTCCCAGCAAGTGACCACACTAGTATTTGAACCTGAGACCCTAATTTGCACCAATGGTAAACATCTGAACCAATAGGCCATGCTTTCACATACATAAATCCTTAGTATACAGATGAGGTGACATGTGACGTCAACACCAGGCAACGAACAAAGCACTGCCCGGCAGTATGCGTGAGCACCGGCAGGGCTTGTGCTTTTAAAATTCACGCTCAATCAGGCGCGATAAGGTATGAATGCTGTAACTGTATGGGCATATTCTTCGCACCTCTAACATGTCAGTAGACCAGGTACTAACTTGTGTTTGTAAACATTGATGTCACCTCATCTATAGCAACACACATATTAACTAGAGTACAAACCTAGTTGAATAGAATGTCCAGTCACATGTCAAAATTGGGCACATCAAATACCCCTCATCATGATTCGCATTTCACATAAGTACTTGCACACTTGAAACCCTCCGTGCGTACGTCAATTACTTGGTGTTCATGTCTAACCCTGCATGCATGCATGTTTTAAATACACAACCTAGGCTGCTTTAAATATATGCCGCTAACCTGTCATATATACTGCAACAGTATTATGAGCAAAAAGCAGCTAACTTTGCCAATATTGCAACTAAAATGCTACTACCTGTTTATCACATCATTCACATGATGTAGTTAAAGTTTTCAAAAGAGCTGATGTCTTTACTATTTTTTGAAAAAAAGTTTTAAAAATGTTTTTAAAAATTATCCAGAAATGTAATTTTTTCTGAGACACTCTGCATATAAACTATATTGTTTGTGATTACAAGGAAGCATTTTGTTACGTTATTGATGTGTTCAAAAAAGGTTCAACATTAAAGGTATGGTCCGATCATCAATATCTTCCATCTCCAGACCCCAGTTTTTTTTTTATCGAAGTGGTCAAATTTATTGGTTTATGAAAAAAGCTACTATTTTTCTCATTTACCCTGTAAATCTTAGGCTAAAGGATGTTGGTTTGGATGTTATGAGCAAAAATGTGCCCCATTTTGGTTGACCATATTAATTTACAGAGTACTCTATGGGGATTACAAAATCACATTTTTAGCACTCACATCAAAACGGGTTGAAATATCAGTGCAAAACTTTTAATAATTGGGGTTTTTGGGTGACGGCCTTTCTATAACGAATAAAACTTTATATACTTAAATATGGTCATCCTCCTTTAAAGGAATTTAGAGCTACACCGAAGCGTATCATGTTGAGAGAATTAAAAAACTATGGAAATGCTTTGTTTACCTTATAAATCAAAGATAAGTATGTAACATTTCATATAACTACTTTAATATAGGAACAACACACCAAATAGTGAAAAAATCAAGTATTTGAGGAAAATTTGTCATACAGTCTCCTGCAAATAAACATACAGCGATGACTCTCAAAATCTACACCACATACTGACTTGTGTTTATTACAGTACAGAATAAACACAGATTAATAATATTGTGTTTGGGGTCACACTGTACAGACATGGTGCACAATATTACGCTTCGCTTATAAATCTGGGATATTCACATAGAAAGGCATTTTTGATAGCAAGTCGGAATTTTGATACACAACGTATAGAAATTACAGAATTGGATAAAAAGTGCTGCCTTGTCTGTAATACATAGATTTCAAGCCAACCACTTGCAGTTAATGTTAGCACATCCATGCCACTCACAAAATAACAAAATACAAATTTGGATGATTTTTTCGATGTTTTGGATCAGCAAATCGCTGCTTATCCCTTTAATGTTTTTGTTTAAAATGTAACTTTTTGGAGACATTCTGTACATCTACTGGAAGTTGAATTTCAGAGTCAATTAAATTACCAAGAGGTGGCCTAGTATTTTCAAATACATTGGGTGGGACTTCTCCGTGCTTAGGCCAAGAATCAGAATGGGGCTGTCTTCCTGCTGTCTGTACATCATGAATGTGCTCAAACACCCCTGAATGCTGGAGTTTCCATAGTCCAGTCCCCCTCTTTTGGCAGTGGTATCTTCCAAATTTGCTGGTGCTGATGTGGGTGCTTGTGACCTGCCTCCGCCCAGTCCATTCTGTGTAGGGGTTGTTTTTTGAGGTTGTTTGGTGGATTGTGGTTCATACTACTTGCAGTTACAGGTGGTGGATTGGTGTCAGATTGGTTTAAAAAACTCTGCCATGATGTGGTAGAGGGACTCGCGTGGGGTCCATTCGATCTTCTACTTGTTGGCCAACACTCGCTGTGTCTTTGTTGATGAGTCTGTGCTGGTAGAAGGCATTCAGAGCCTGAAATGAGACAAAATAAAGATTTTCACAGATATGTCTAGTCTAGATCTAGCATTGTGGTCTAAGTTTGGTTTTCAAGCCCAAAATTTGGTTTATTATTTTTCTGAAGTTTGGGCAGCAATATACCCAATATTCATTAAAGCAATACCAACACATTTTTGAAGGGTGCCCCAAATTTTCCAAAACATTTGAGATTTTTGCACAGTTGCATTGGTAATTGATGGTAAAGCTCAAACTTGTCTATGTATAGCAAAAGAAGGAATTTTGTAATTAGAATAATTAATGGCTGAACATCCTTTCAATATGAAATAGCTGGAAAATTGCGCCAAGTATATGTCTATGGAGTAGGGATGAGACTACCGCATCGTACACTGGAGGGGGATATAGCTATAACGATACACGCTAGTACACAAGATCATTACTGATACTTGCCCGCATTTCTTAACATATTATATTTCAAAGTGGAGAAAGAAACATGCATCGCATACTAGAACATTGGGAACAATTATTTAACATGGACTACATACACAACATGCCTAAGCATGAACACCCTGGAAAAAATCCTGGCAATCCCTCCTGGGCATGGAATTAACCCCGCCTTTTATGTTTAATGCGCATCCATTAGTTGTTCAGTTGGTTCAGGCAAGTCCATAGGTCATTTTAGTGGAGTGGCACTATTTCTCAATGGACGGACAGAAATTTGGCACAGGCTACGTTTCCAGATCCGCCGTTAAATTGCAATCAGATATGCCGATTAATTACAAAATCGCTTCTTTGTTTCAAAATGGGGGCACTCTTCCAAATGTGCTGGTATTGCTTTATAAATTAGCAAGTGTGAAGCAAAGCTCTTATTGTCCAGCATGTATGTATTGAAAGTTAAAAGAGTACTAACTCTGGCTGATTTGAAGTCTACATATAGGACAATATTGCAACTACAGTGAACTACCTTCGAATTTGTTACACAGAGCAGCAAGGTAAGAATGCACTATGAGTTACAATAAGCTCATCTACCAGGACACAGTTCAATGGGTTGTACTTGTACATACATTGACATGAACTGACCGTGTCTGATCTGGGTATCATAATTATATCATACCCAAAAATCAGGGGTGTATTTTCTAAATACATTGGTGAATGAAAACTACTGAACTGTGCCAAGAGAATTGAGATTTACTAGCTCATATACATGTGATGGTGGTAGGGCTGGAGATGATCCCTTCTGCTTAAAGCAATAACAGCACATTTTTTTGAAGAGTGGCCGCAATTATCACAATTTGAGATTTTTTGCACATTGTGTAACTTGAGTTGGGTAATTGTCTAGTAAACTATAATACCTGGGTGCGATTGGTATCTCTAAAGTGTGTCCATAACATAAAACATGTACCAATATCCATAAGAAAGGCATTTTCTCGGGGGTCACTTTGCATATTCATATTAAGTCATCCTACAGCACACTTCTTTGCGTATCCACAAGTCATTGGTACTGGCTTGGTTGTGGTGTCAATCACGATTTATTCAGCTGAGTAAGCTGAATCTAGGGCTGCGTGTATCCATGATACGGACACTCCTAACATGGACGGATTTGATGCTGGGGGCGGATTGGGAACAGTCAGGGGGTTCGCTCTACTCTTATTCGAAAACTGGCTGCAATGTACAGTACATGTACAGTGGTGATTCTCTGTACACGGGGCCGACAGCTTAACGTCCCCTCGGAAGGACAGGATGCTTTCACGATTCATTGCCTAATTCCAAGTAAACCATGGAGGAGAGCGGTATTCTGTCTACAGTGGCGGCGCCAGCAAGGGGCAAGGGGGGATTTTTCCCCCCTCCATCCCACCCCCCCCCCCCCCCGATCAGAAGAAAAATGACAGATTTTTGGCAAAATCAGTGATTTGGGGCCACAAAATCAACAAATTTGGGCAAATATCAGTAATTTGGGCAAAAAGTTCCCCCCCCCCCCCCAAAAAAAAACCTTCCCCCTCCCCCCCCAAAAAAAAATGAAGCCTGGTGCCACCACTGTCTGTCCTTGATCTATAGCTGGTATACAGTTCAAATCCAGAACTGAGTACTCGGATAAATCCTAGCAAATGTCCCCACCGGGGTTTGAACACAGTAATTTTGGTAAATTTTGCACCACAGTCAAGCACCCTAATCACTAAGCCACGCTCTCCCACAGGTGCTGGGGGTCAATGTAGCACTTACCTCCAACACAGACTGGATCTCTGCTAGGTGTTGTTCATGATGTCTTTGTATATACTCAGCACCATTGACTGCTGCACTCTTTTGACTGCAGGTTCTCTTAATCTCCTGTATGATAGCTCTTCCCTTAGATACCTCAGCTGTCAAATCTGTAATTAAAAAGTCATGATAACAGATCTTGTTTGGGAAGTAGTAGTATTTAAAAGTAAAACCAAAGTTTTAGATCCGGTTTTTGTCCCCGTCAACGGGGATGGCTAGATTCGCCTCACATTCGCAGCAACCGCCCTTACTCCTTCCATTTCACCCTATTCAATGCATCCTCAACCCTCTCTACTTCCTCCTCCACTTGCTTCTTCCATGTCTTCTTTGGACGTCCCCTCCTCAAACCTCTCCACCTCGAACTCAAAAGACTTCTTAAGACATGCTTGTCAGCCTTCCTCAACACATGCCCCATACCAAAACTTATTGAGAAACTCATCCATCAACTGCGACATGTTGACGGATAGAGACCGGAAGAGACGTAAAAATTTTCGGACGGGCATGCGTTGCAGAAAAATTTCGACGATGGACTTTGATATGTAAATTAGTTTCTCGCCAGTCGACTGCACTTGCAAAGGCTTAAGCTTCCAGATCGGATTAACTTTTTTCACTGAGGATGCTTAAGCAAGGATTAACCGGTACCAAATAAAATGGCTATGATGTGTCAAGTTTGACTGGGTGACCTTCACTTTTTAAACTCGTTAATTCTTCAATCCCCGAGTGATTCTGGAATAAACCACACACCACGCAAGAAAGCTGAGAAGGTCGTGGTCATGGTAAGCTAGGTTGCGAGTATTTACAGCGTATAAATCTCATAGTCTCAGCCTTCAAATGCTTGGTGGTATGATGGCTTCCAGTTTCTAAAAGACCTTAAACAGACGAAAAGCCCTTACCTGGGCAGCATTTTGGAAGTTGGGGCGCATATGGAGAAGTCAAAATATACCATCGAAATGAAAGTACGCCCTTCAACACAAACATGCGTGACAGTATTTTTGTATGGCTGAGAAACTTGGGTGCTGACAAACCATTTGGAGAGAGGTACGTCAATTCTTTCGCCACATGTTGCTACAGAATCATGCTGACGTCAAGCGCATTGATCGTGTCGCAAATGCCAAAATCTATGATGCTACAGTTACGGAGCCTCTGATAAAACCGAGTAAGGATGAGACAGCTTACTGTTACGGTCATATTCTAAGGATGCAGAGGGAGAGCTTAGTTGGGTATATGCTTTCTACACATCGACAGCATGCAGAGGAAGCCAGGCCGACGAGAACATCATATCTCTCCTACATCCAAAAGCTCTTGGGGGATACAAACAAACAGGTTGAACCAAGGTTATCTCAATTGGCCAAAAACAGAAGTGATGGAGGAAACTGCGATCGCCTGCCTGCGCCGTGACGATGATGATGATGAAAATGTTATGGGATCGGACACAAAAACGAGTCTCGCACCCATTTCAAATGAAAACGATAAAAAGAAGTGAAAATGAAAAAGGATCACAACAAAGTCGCCATAGTCAAGAGGAATCGTGCGTAGGTGGTATAAAAGTTGTAGTCTTCATCTCCAGGGGTGACTCTTTTCACCTCACTTACCGGTGGCTTACCCCAAGAGAAAATATCAGTAAGCTTCCCACAATGCATTTGTCCTATGGAGGTTTTGTACAGGTGACTGATGTGAATCGTTAGGATGATGAAAATGGCTAAATAACAGTACTGATCACAACTTATATTTTAAGAGTGTTTCATCTATACCGATTCACATGACCTACTGTACAAAAAGTTCCAATGGAAGCAATGCATTGTGGGAAGCTACCGATATCTTCTCTTGCTTACCCACAACCCAATCTTCCTGGAAGCCATAGCACTTGCCAATTAAAGGTGCGTGTTCCGCTAGTCTGGGACCCCACGATTTACCCGGAAGTAGATCGATTTTGATACAGATGAGAGGCCATATTTTTTCATTGTAGCCTGAAATTTGAGCTTCAAAATCCATTTCATTCCCAAGATATAAACAAAAAAACGCCGTTTAGTGGTTAACCATTAATGTTATTTTATTGATTTTTTAGTTTTTTTTACAAAATATTGGGTCTACATCAAAAACACAAGTTTTTTCCCACGGTAATGCATGTTTGTATGTGCAAGTGCCAGGCAATCATATCAAGTAGAGAACATAATACACATAAATCGGAACAACCACCTTTAAGGGATGGTTAACATTGTCCAGAAAACAGTTGTTTAAAATACCGCAACATAAAACTATCATGACATGTAGGCTAGGCCCCCCCCCCCCCTTTAAAACAGCTAGTAGCTATTATAAACAAACAAAATGTTATGGTGTGGTGTACGATGGTATATGGGCATGGGCTGAGGAGGGATGATGAGCATGTTTTGAGAAGGGCCCTTGAGTTGAGGTGGGTGGTTCGAGGGGGACAAAGAAGACGCATGGAAGCAGCAAGTTAATGGAGGAGAGTAGTAGGGTGGGGTTGAGGATGGAGCATGGACTGAATCGGGCAATGTGGAGGGAGTGGGTAAGGGCGACTGTTGCAAATCTGGCCACCCCATTCACAGGGACAAACTGATTTATTTACTAAAACAAAAATAAAACAAAATCCAATTGTATAATATAATTTGATTCATAATTGAGTAAAAAGATGACCCAATTTGGCAATCTTTGGTTTTAGGGTTTGTTATTCATGTTTAGCTGCCATGAAGATTCGGGTTAGGAAACCTAACCCTATTAACCCTAACGAATATGGCAGCCATAAGGTGAAATAATAAAAACCCCTTAAACCAAGAATGGCCCCGATTTAAGTTTTCATCTTGATAGAAGAGGGGCGGCACCAGGGTAAAATTATAGGAGGGGCGAAATCATAGGAGGGGCGAAAAATTACAAGATTACCACCTTGTGTAAAAAACAAAAAAAAAATACACAATTTGTTGCTTAAACCCCCTGTTTTCATGATTTTTTTTTGGGGGGGGGGGGGCGCCCCCTTGCCGCCGCCCCTGTGATAGAATAACCTTCACCCCAGGGTTTGGGCAAAACCCATCTGTATTGCATTGCTTTGAAATGCAAATTAACACCTCTAATGCAAACAAAGGCAGCATTTATATATACCTTGACCACATGTATTGATCGAGATCTCGATCACTTGACACAGTAGTGTTTAAAATTGCGAGGGCGAGGTGGCCGAATGCGGTCTAAGGCACTGAACCGTCGGCAAGGTATAAGAACGATCGAGCGGCCCAGGTTCGAGCCCTGCGAGAGTCGGGCTTCTTGGACATACTCAAATAGTTCCTATAAGGTCGGAAATTGCATAAGTGTGATTATGGAATTTCTTACTCGATCCCAGAGTCCACACATGCGTAGATGTGGGTGTATGCAGTGGGTGCCCTGTGCCTCATGGTTCGGAGAGTTATGTAAAAATGGTGGTCCCGTGTTTCAGACGAGTCATCCCTGAGCACGTAAAATTGCAGACCTTGTCGAAAAGAGTAGGGGATCATCTCTCTTTTTTTGCGTTTTTGTTTTTTTTGTTGTACCGGGTCTGTACCTGCACTCAACCTAGGTTCCAGGGCGTTAGTAGTATGCGATGTGAGTAAAGTGATGGTAGTAGATTAGTTGTGATAATGTAATGTTGTGAAATGGTGAATTTGTGAAATATAAAAGTTATAATACACTGCTGAGCAGTGGTGCGCCTGAAAAATAGGCGGGAATTCCGAAATACCAATACATGCCCCTTGAACCCTGCAGGTTTAGCCAGTTGGTTTGTTTGTTTTTTGTAACTTACATCTAACAAGTGGTCCATCAACGTAATACTCCTTATTTGAGTCGATTTCAGGCATCAAATTCATGGTCACAGTTCCTAATTCTTGCAGAGCTCCACCTAAGTCTTCATCAAGAATCACACCTTGCTTTTGAACAGGCAATCAAGCCCCTGACAAAACGCTGGTACAACTATTTCTGAATTCCGCTCTAGTAAGCGGCGTTGCTGGATTTGCTGAAGTCATAATAAGTCGTCACTTTCTCAAGCACCTAAGAATCAATTCAATGTAAAAAATGTTCAACTTATTTGCACATAAGATAGTACAACTGATTCTATGACCGCTAAACGGTTCAGATGATATAAAAGTATGGGGGACGAGGTTGTGATCACAAATCCCCTTTAAATTTTAGTTTATTTCTCTATTTATGCAGAAAAGAGTTCTCACTGTACTATGCTGGTTCCAGGTGTGTTTTATACCCCGTTGTTACAAGACCTAGTGAGGCTAAATTCTGTAGCTGCAAAACAGATGCAAATCAGGCCTGCAAAGAGTTAGTTTTTCCCCATTATGTCCATGCGGTGGCGGCCATCCTCTTTCATTAAATCACTCCACATAAAAATGTCAAAAAGAAATTACAGATACGGAGTGACATCCACAAACCAATTGGGTGCTTTGATGTTGTTCGGTCATGGGTGTTCCCTGACCCCCATACGCTTCTCCTAGTCCGTTATCTACAAAAAAATCAGAATAACCCTTCCAGTGAGTTGATTCTTCCGCTCCAACTGTTTTGAATAGAAATATCCTTGAACACAAATTTTACAAACATCAGAATTTTCGTCACGATTTCACTTTTATGTAAAACCAATGCGACGTCTGAAATTGTATTTCTTGGCCGCCCTCCCCTGTGTCATTATGTAAGATGATGCAATATTATGAGTCTTTCGTGTGTGATCCATTGGACAGTGTTAGGCTATTAGAGAACCCTAACTACGAAAAACGAATACAGATAGAACGGGCCAGTGTTTTCCCGTGTAGTTTTAAAACTTGCATTTGTTTGTTGTGGGGTCGCATAGGGTCTTTGGGCGGTTGCTCATTTGAACAGGTTTTAAAATTTTGGGAGATAATTTGCCATTTTTTAATGGGTCTTTGGTGACATTTTGCAAAACATTTTTATAAGTAGAACTGAATTTAGTTCAACCCCCCCCCCAAAGGGGAGGGTCTTTGGGGTGAAACGTGACCCACATTGATTTTTTTTTCAGAATATGGGGTCTTTGGGTGATAACAATGTTACATTGGGGGGGGGAGTCTTAACAGCCTTTACATACGCGACCCCTCCAGAAATGGGAGTGCTCATGAGAAAGTTAGAATTTCCTGTCCCTTAACTTCAGAGATAATTTGTGAGCCAGACCTAGCAGTCGCTTATCTGACACTGATACTATAAGACTCAAGACATGAGACAAGAACTTGATTGCTGAACAATCTGTTCAATACACCCGAGCAACATCCTATGAGAAACCCGAGATGCTTTATCATCAAACCGATTGCCTGGAAGGCATATGTGTATCGGAGATAATGTCAGATTGCTGTGAAGCCTGCTTTGAATTCTGAAGCAAGTAATTGCAATTTTGATTTGTTTCATATAGATTAGACCCTCCATAATATTTACCTTATATTTGGCAACAGAAATGTCAGAAAAGAGAGAAACACGGCGGTTCTCGACCACAAGTCTCGCCTGCTTTCGCTATAGCTGTAAGACAAGAGCACACACCATTTACAACTCAAGTAGAATGTTCCCAAAGAATTTGTGCACGCATCCAGTGGAGGATTGCAGATATCCCCCTCCCCAACACCCCTCCCAATACCCTACACAACCAAACACCCACCCTCTCACAGTCCCCCCCCACCAGCCCCAACACCCCCCCCCTCCCACCCCGCAACCCCCACCCCCTCCCCTCCCTCCCCCACACCCCGCACTCCCACACCTCTCCCCAACACCGCCAAAACAACCAACAGCCCACAACTCCCCGACACCCCACACCCCCACCCCCCTCCCCAACAACCCACCCCCTCCACCCCCAACCCGCACCCCCACCCCCTCCCACCACCCCCCCCGCAACACCCCACTCCCCTCGCCCCACAACTCCCAAACCCCTCACTGCCTCTTACAACCCCACCCCTCCACACACCCCGCAATACCCCACCACCCTCCCCAACCCCCGCAACACCCACCCGCAACACACACCCCTTCCCAACCCCCAACCCTCCCCAACACCCCCACCCCACCCCTCCCCAACACCCCACACCCCTCCAAACCCCGCCACACCCCACCCCCCCTCCCCAACACCCCCACCCCTCCCCACACATAAAGCCCCTCAACAAGAGGCCCCCACAAACAATTCCCACCCCCCGCAACCCCCTCCCCAACAAGCCCCCCCCCCCGCCCCCCGCACCCCCCCCTCCCCTTTCCAACACACGCAACACCCCCCGACCTCAGAGATCCTCAACCCCACCTCAACCACCCCCTTCCCTCCCCACACCCCCACCGGGCCCCCATCACCACCGCACCACCCCACCCCTCCCCACCACGCTATACCACCGCGCCCCCCCCCCCCTCCCCCCACCCCTGCGCAACCTCTCCCCGCCCTCCCCCACACCCCCCCCACCCCCCCCCGCCCTCCCCACATCCCCCCACCGTCACCCCCCCAACCCGAACCCCCCCCCCCCCCCCCATCGACCCGTAACACCCCCCCCGCCGCCCCTCCCCCCATCCCCCCCCCCCTCCCCTTCCCACCCCACCTCCATCCCCATCGCCGACCGCGCCTCCCCACCCGCCCCCGTCTCCCCCCCACCCCCCATCCCCCTGCCGCCACCCCCCCTACACCCCCCACCTCCTCCCCCCCCACCCCTCCCTGCCCCTCCCCACCACCCCTCACCCCCCCCACCCACCGCTCCCCCCGCCACAACACCCCCCCCCCTCCCCCAACGTCCCTGCTCCTACCCCCCCCGTCCCCCCCCCCCACTCCTCCCAGTCCCTCCCACCCTGTCGGCTCCCGAACCCCCAGCACCCCTCCCACCCCCCCACCCTCCCCCCCACCCGCTCACCCACCCCCCCCCCTCCCAAACACCTACCGCACATCCCCCCCCTCTCCTCAATCCCCCTCCCCAACACCACGCAACACCCGCACCCCTCCCCACACCCGCCACACCACAAACCCCCACACCCGCAACACCAACCCCTCCCCATACACCACAACCAACCCCCCCCCTCCCCAACACCGCAACACCCCCCCCCCTAACCCCCAACACACCTCACACCCCCACCCCATCCCCCTCCGCAACACCCCCACCCCCTCCCCAACACCCCCCAACACACACTCCCCCCACCCCCCATTCCCAACACCCGCCACCCCCCAACCCCCAACACACCCACACACCCTTATACACCTCGGCTTTCCCAACACCCCACAACACCCCATCCCCTCCACACCCCCACCCCTCCCAACACCCCTCCCAACCACCCTCCCCCCCCCCCCCCTCCCCGAACACCCTGCACCAAAACAAGGGACCCCTCCCCCCCACCCCCCCTCCCGCCACCCCCTTCCACACCCCACCAAACCACCCCCTCCCCCCTCCACCCTACCCCAACACCACTGCCACCCCCCACCCCTCCCCACTACCCCCCCCCCTCCCCCACACCCCGCCACACCACACCCCTCCCCACCACCAACGCCACGTCGCACCACCCCCTCCCCACCACCACCCACAACCCCCCCCACCCTCCCCACCCCCCACATCCCGCCTCCCTCCCGTCCCCTCAGCACCCCGTCAACCAGCCCCACCCCCTCCGCCCACACCCGACCCCGCCACCCACCCCACCCCCGTCCCCCCCACCCCCACCCCCCTTCCCACCCCCCCCGCACCAACCCACCCCTCCCCCCCCACCGCAACACCGCACAACACCCCACCTCGCCTCCCTCCCACTCCCCTCAACATCACACCCCCCCCGCCTCCCCAACACCCCCCGGGCCCCGTCCCCCCCTCGGCCTCGCCCAACGAAGCCCTCCCCACCCCCGGCCCCACCCCACTCCCTCCCCCCCTCCCCCCCACCGGGGGACGCACCAACCTACCCCCCACGCCCGGCTCGCCAGCAGCCCCCGCGCCCCTCTCCCCCCACCAGCGACCCCACTCCTCCCTCCCCCCCCTCACCACCCCAAGCCCCCCCCCAACACCCTCAACAGCCCCCCCCTCCGCACACACACCCCCCAACCCCTCCCCAACAAGCCCGCCAACACCCCCACCCCACCCCCCAATCCCCCATACACCGCAAGCCCCCACCCCCACCCCCCTCCCCAACACACGCACACCCCACCCCCTCGCCCAACACACCGCACACCCCACCCCCTCCCCAACGCACCGCAACACCCCACCCCTCCCCCCATCCGCACACCCACGCCTCTCCCCACCACCACACTCCAACACCGCACCGCCTCCCCAACACCCCCCCCCAAACCCTCAACACACCCCAACACCCCTCAACACCCCACCACCTCCCAACACACCGCAACCCCCCCCCCTCCCCAACACCCTCAACCCCCCACCCTCCCCACACACTGCACACCCCCCCCCTCCCCACCACCCTGCAACACCCCCCCCCTCCCATTGCCCCTCCCCAACACCACCGAACAACCACCCCCTCCCACACCCCACCCCCTCCCACCACCGCAACCCCCCCCCTCCCCAACACCACCCCCCCCCCCCACCCCCTCACCACCCCCCCACCCCCACACCCTCACAACACCCAACCCCCTCGACAGAACACCCCACCCCCTCCAACACAACCTGCACAACACCACACTCCCCAACACCCGCAGCCCCCCCCCCTCCCCACACCCGCAACACCCCACCCCCCTCCCCAACACCCTTCCCCATCCCATCACCGCCCCGCACAATCTCCCCTCCCCAACCCACTTCAACAACGCACACCTCCCCAAATACCCCCCCCCTCCCCAACCCCCGCAACACCCCACCCCGTCGCCCAACACCACCTCGAACATCCCACCCCCTCCCCAACACCACCCACACCTCCCCACCCCCCCCAACAACCCCACAATACCCCAACCCCCCCCCCCCCGACCCCTCAACAAACACCCGCCACTCAGAGCCCCCCCCTCCCCGACACCCCTGCTCCCCCCCCCCCACCCCCTCGCCCACACACCCACACCCCTTCCCACACGCCCGCCAACCCCCCACCCCCTCCCCACCCCCATTAAAAAAAAAAAAAAACCCCCCACCACCCCCCATCCTACACCCCTCACCCCCCCCCCCCCTCCCCCACCGCAAGGCCTCCACCCGCCCCACCCCCTCCCGTCCCCCTCCCCCACCCTCCACCCCCCCCCCCACCACCCCCCCCCTCCCCACCTCATCCTCACACCCTACCCCCCCAACACGTTCCGCGCACCCCCTTCCCCCCCTCCCACCCGTCCCCAGACCCCAACCGCTCCCCCTCAACCAAAGGCGCGCACACCCCACCCTCCCCAACACACCGCAACCTCCCCCCCTCCCCGCACACCCTCCCCACCCCTCCCACACCCCGCACACACCCCAACACCCACCAACCTCCCCAATACCCGCACCCACCCCCTCCCCACACACACCGCAACACCCCACCCCCTCCCCAACACCCACCTCACACCCCACCCCCTCCCAACCCACCGCAACCCCCCCCCCCCCTCCCCAACATCCTCCCGCAACACCCCCACACACCCGCTCCCCAACACCACCCAACACCCCCCCCCTACCCAACACGCCCACCCCAACAACCCCTCAAACCCGCCCAACACCCCTCAACACCCCACCCCCCTCCCCAATAACACACCGAAACCCCCCACCCTGCCCAACAACCCGCCACAGCCCCCAGCCCCTCCCCACCCCCCTGCTCACCCCACCCCCTCCCCACCACCTACACCCCCCCCCCCCCTCCCCCACCCCCTTCCCCACCCCACCTCAACAACCCCCCCCCTCCCCACACCCCACCCCCTCCCCACCCCCCGCCCACCCCCGACCCTCCCCACCCCAGACCTCAACACCCCACCCCTCCGCAACACTCCCTGCCCCACACTGCCCGGCCTCACCCGCCCCCGGAACCGAAGCCCCCTCCCCAACCCCCCCTCAAGCACCCCCTCCCCTCCCCAACAACCACCCACACCCCCACCGGACCCTCCCCACACCCCCCCCCCCACCCCCCCCTCCCACACCCCCACCACCCGCCCCCAACCCGCCCCCCCGTCCCCCGCCCCTGCCCGCCCCAATCCCGGCCCCAAACCCCCCGCACACCCCCACCACCCCTTCCCCACCCACTTCACAGCCTCACACACCCCACCCCCGCGCTCCGCAACATCCCTCACCACACTCCACTGCTACCTCACCACTCCCCCCGCCTCCCCAACACCCCGAACCCCCCATCGGTGGCATGGGAGGCGGTGGAAAAATGAAGAATAGCGGTGGGGAGGAGGGGGATGGTGGAGACCTCTCCCCGCCCCACCACACCCCCCCAACCCCTCCGGCCCTCCCCCCGCTCCCCTCCCCCCCCCCCCCCTCCACCCGCCCCGCACCCCGCCACCCTCCCCAACCCCCTCTCCCCCCCCCATCCCTCCCACCCCCCTCACCCCCCCCCCACGTCCCCTACCCTGTTCCTCGCCCCCCCCCCGCCTCTCCCCGACCTAACACCCGCGACCCCATCGCCCCAACACCCAACCCCCGTCCCACACTCCGCACTACCCACCCCCTCCGCAATACCCCCCCCCCCCAATCCCACTCCCCCTCCCAAACCCAATTCCACCACCCCAATGCCCCGCACCAAACCCCACCCCCTCCCCACAATACCAATAGCCCCTCCCCCTCACCCAACACCTCCCCATCCCCCTCCCCCCAACACCCCCTCCCCTCCACCCCAACACCCCCTCCCCCTCCCCAACCACCCCAGCCCCCTCCCGCAACACCCCCGCCCCCTCCCCAACACCCTAGCCCTCCTCCCCAACACCCCAGCCCCTCCCAACACCCCTTCCCCTCCCCACCCCCCACCCCACCCCCTCCCCATCACACACTCCACCCCTCACCACCCCACACTACCCTACCCCATCCCCACTCCCGCACACCCACCCCCCTCCTAAACACCCCACCCCTCCCCAACCCCCGCCGGCTCCATGTAACACAGAATCTTGCTTATCCAGGTACTTTCGCTATACAGCAATTACGCATATTTAATTAGGTCATTGTAACACAAATGGCCCCTTTAATTGGCCCACATGCCCTTTGACCTAATTATGATTCACACAAAAATGAATGCCCCACTAGTCTTTCATGGATGAAGAAATTTTGCCTATCCGAGATACTGTTTCACGTACAGCAATTATGCCAATAATTAGCTCGTTTTACATACTAAGCCGCATATTCATTACTTTCAAATGGCAAATGGCAAGATCGCACCATATAGGCTCTTGTCCGTGAAGTAATTTTGTGATATCCGAGTGTACCGTTTCAAAATATAGCAATTATGCTGGATTTTTGCATATGATTAGCTCTTTGCATACTTAATTTGCTGAAATAGGGCCCAAACCTAATCGGGCGAGACTCTTCAGCCCGCTTTCCGTTCCACCAAGGTACATCATATACGCCTTACGGACTCCTGAAAACTTGACACAACCCTTTTTTTTTCCTTAAATTATGCCAAAATTAACACTTCATTTAATATTTTTACTACGGCCCAAAAATGCCACTTTGACCCATTAATGATTCACACCAAAGATGAATGTAGTCTTTCTGTAGCGAAGGATTTGCTATCCATGTAACATGTTTCAGAGATACTAAGACGCATGTAATAGCTCATTGCTACCTAAGCCGCCTATTCACACACTTTCAAATTGCTAGAAAGATACGCACCATGGTAGGCGTTCACATGCATTGAAGGAATTTGTGTAGCCGATGTACCGTTTCAAAATTCTAGCACGTAGCTGAGTTTTGCCATGTAATTAGCTCCCATTTGCATACTAATTTGCCCGACATACCCCGAAATCTAATCATTTCGATAACTCAATCCACCGCTCCCTTCCACCAAGTTTACTCATTAGAACGCCTTACGGAACCCTGAAAACTTTACCACAACCTTCGGGAAAATTTTTCGAAATTATGCAAATTAGATACTTAATTAGCAGATTTTACCCACGCCAAAATCTATCAGTCGAGAACTCATGACCCCTCCTTTCCACCAAGTTTCACCACGTAGAGCCGCATACGGACTCCAGATAATCTACACAAGCAAGTGACACGGACGCGATCCAGACAACAGCATGACAGACACCTACAACGGACGGACGGACAGCAGACAGTTCACAGACATACAGACAAAAAGTAGATTACTATCTCTGCGAACAATCAGGCGCGACCAAAAGTGATTTTGATTTGCTTATATTGCAATATAAAACATAGCTGATGTAGTATTTGCTCCTCGATATAAATTAGAAATTTTCACATTTTTGTAAAAACATTTTCTCAGCTAATCCTTTCAATGGTATTTTTTGATGGAAAGCTGTACACCACATGGCAACCCTGATATACTTCGATCTTTTATGACACCTGATGTGGAAATCTCTTGTGCACTTTAAGAATAGTTTGGTTAAGAATTTGTTTAACCCGCTTTGATTTCCCTCCGATCTAATAACAAACTATCTGAATGCCTATCATTAGTGGACTACAAAGGCAATTGCTGCACTGCTAGTTAGGGGCCAAACGCTCTGGATCTTGCCTATTAAATAATATTAGTTACTAAAATGTAATGAAATAGGAACTTTAGAAGGGTAAGTCTATCATATTAAGATGGTCTCTTACAATCTCATCATAATAAGTTGTAGACAGGTTTTGGTTTACAGGCACAATCATGAATGTGCTAATCATAAAATCGACAAATCCTCAAAATCAGTTTGTTGCCATTTGTAACAATGATAGGTATACTAACATACCCTAACCCAAAAAAGTGAGTGATAAGACGAAATGGCCCCCAACTAACAACGGCAAACAATATTTTGTCATTACACTGTCCGTAACGGCCATAACTACCAACATGAAATTGACATGGAGATTCATATCTTTGAGCCTGGCTGTTTCTTTTTCTGTCAAGTTTTTCAGTTCAAAAATATACCTTATGAAAGTCCTACGCCTTATCCTTCACTTTTTAATTTCTTCCTGCAAATTCAAATATTGTCCTCTTTTTGGGTGGATCACTGATAGTGCCTTTACTGCATAAATTGGACTAATTTCCAAACTGAATGTTGTGGTGCGTCTCAGAAAACGATTTTATTGCTCATTTAATTATCACACCCCACACCCCCAATTCAACACCTTTGAATATCCTTGCAATTTAACAAAAATCACAGGTGTAGTTTCTACGATCTTTATAAAATTACGTAATAGCGCAATCGTCTTCCATATGGCCAAATTTGTATCCTCTCAGTGATATTGCTCCCATTCGTCTGACTTGAGTGAAATGGTGCGCACACATGCAAAAAAATTGCTAATTTACCTTAATTTTTGCACAAATTTATGGCTGAAATTGGTTGAAATTGAAGAGGGGATGAAAAGACATTGTTTGGTCCAATGAGTCTGCTTTTTTTCAAGCCAGAGGGCCCCTTCCCTCTCATACCTACTGATATAGGCACGAAAATTAAGTTACTTATCTTTGAAAGACTATCATGTTATGACTCTCACAATATTGTTCACTTGTTCTGACTTTAGCACATGTAAGCGATGGCTCTTCCCAGGGGAGTGCCCCTAATGAATGCATATATGGGTTGTAAGGCTGGTGCTTCCACAGGGCATTTGTGATAGGATGTGCAAAAAATAGGGTCTTGTTATTGGTGGCCCGTAGAATTTAAAAAAAAATGTGGGGTCTTTTGGGTTGAATTAAAAATAATTGGTTGGGGGACAATATGCTGAAAATGGGGGGTCTTAACCCTTACATAAGCGTCACCACCAAGCTGAAGTGTTCGAGTGCTTGAAATTGCTGAGCAACCTCATGTAACAGTACATGCATCAATGTGAGCACGGTCATTAGCCTTGCATGCAACGGATAGTGCATCCAACTTCCTCAGTCAGTGATGTCAGGTTGTAACAAGGCGGTTCTCGACCACAAGGTCCCCCACCTGTCGTGTATAAATTGTGCTAAATATAATTTAAGATCACATAGAGGATTCCAGGAGTTGTTACGCCATGAAATAAGTGGTTCTCAAACCACTGAGGGCTCAACTAGGTTGCAAAATCCCGGAATTTCGGACGTGAAATTTTTTCCAGGAAGTTTGATTAACGGAATTTATGGGAATTTTAGGAATTTTCGGAATTTTTCAAAACAAGCATTTTGAATTGATCATACAAAAATACTATTAAGGTCCTTTTGTTCAGACAGGATATTCTCTGAAGGCCTTCAGAAGAACATACACAAAACAAGCAGTTGTAACACTAGAAAATGAATAACCCCCACGCTTTTCAAAAACATACATGTTTGGGTCCCGTTTAGTTTTTTTTCTTCCTATCACTCACTGGTCTTGCAGTTTGTATCTGTGACCACCCAACTTGAGGCGACCTTTAGATTATGGATAACGTATCATCAAAATCAACTAACTTAATGGGTTTTTGACTGCTTGTCCTTACAAGCTGAACATTTTCAGTGGAAATTTATATTTTAAAGCAAGTAAGTAAAATGTTTAAATTTTTATAAGTTTTGAAGATCCTTGTTATTGCTAATGTTATATCTTTGTGATGAATAAGTAATCATAAATTGAAAATGTAAATTACAACTTTGGAATAAATGACATTAAATCTGTAGACAATTCAAGTTTTGTAAAAATTTTGTAATAAAATGGTTAAAATGAGTCTTTGCCAGATTTTAGAAAGTTCTATTCCAATGAGTTTAATTTCCAGTTAGGGCTTAGCAAGGGTCAACTCTGAATAAGGTAGTTTGAAAATTACTAGAAATCTTTGTTTGAGGAATCCTAAAAAAACTATCAACAATGGCCAAATTATAATGCCAATTCAAAGGTCCCGACACAAAATGTTATAGTTAACTTAAAGGCTTCGACTCAGAGATTTCCCAAGGAGGGCCACCCTCAATTTTCAAACCAATCATGTTTTTTGATGTACATAATGCTTCTCCATGTACTAATCACTGTTTGAAATGGCTAAGCTCAAATCGAATTCCTTCTGGAACAGAGCAAAATGAATTGCAGTACCCTATAATATGATGCCATTCAAAGACAACAACATCATCCTTTAAAGTACCTTTGCATTTTTAAATTTATCAAATAGAAAATGGCACATTACTACAATTTTGTTTGACTTTTCAAGCCAGGTTTTTGGCGTCTATATTATATACCAGCGTCTTAATTCACTCTGAGATTGAACTAAGCAAATGTTGTTTTTTATATGAGGCACCAGAGTTTTGCGCGATCGCGCAAAACATTGCGAATTTTTGGGTCTATCACGATTTTGTTGAAGGTCCCATCGCACATTTCACGCATTTTGTAAAAAAAAATCACCTTTTTTAATGTTAATTTGCCAATAAACAAACACAAACTGATATTAAATCATTATGCAAACGTCGGCGAAAATTGATGACTCGCCAAGCTTCCATAATGCAAAATTATAGTCCAAATGTATTTTTAAATCCTAGCGTAAACCCTACCCGGCTCGTGCATTAAACACTAATCTTGACTCTGCTATCAAAGCTATCAACGCGCGGTAATGGGTCTTTGTTTCATAATGGTTGTCCATGGGGTAATCTCTTCGGAATTAAATTCGAACTTCGGCTGCGGTAGGAATGCGGAATAGATGAAACACAACTTCCCACACGTGGACAGTCATGGGCACGAGTGGAAAACCTGTCACTTCATCCTAGACCGGGGCGGGGATCCTCACAGTACGAAAGTAAATTTTCCTCGGGGATGTCTGCAAATGGATGTATTCAAAGGTGCCTACTTGGAGTTGGGGAGCATGTTTTTGTCAAAGACTTTTTCTTGTTTCTTTACTAGCAGTGCAACATTAGGAAATGCATTTTTGCGATTTTTGACTTAAAAAAATAATGCATTTTCGCGCATTTCAAAATACGGGGCTTGCGCATTTTGTTGCCAGTTTTTAAATCGCGCACTCCCTGTGCCTATTTTTATATGTAATGTTAATAAAATGCGCCGTTATCATTGCAATATTAAATGTTTCTTCATGTCATACTTAATTTAAAACTAATAAATATGATTGAACCCCACCTAAATATGCCACACACTATCTGAGGTTTTTTTAAATTCAGTTTTCACTGATATGGACATCAAGTGCTGTAGCTATCAATAGTCCAATCAGAGTAGGCCTATGTATAGTTTGTACGACTTACAATGTATTTTTAGCTTACCTTTACCCAGAACCACAAAATATGAGCCGGCCATACACAGGACACATTCTATGCATTATAAAGTTTGCCCTGGTCTGCAATGGCAAACATATCTTTATTTTCAGTTATACTTTGTAAGGTAAAGGTGAGAAGTGGGATGAAGTGCCGTGGAAAATCCTTCTTTTGATTAATGGAAAAGAACTTTCCATAAATAAACTAGAATTGTCGCGTTCTCGGCTTCGCGCTCGTATATTCAAAGAATATAAGCTGTTGGGCCGCCCCATGACCCTTGACCTGGGCACGTACCCTTTGATCTCATCAACCTATGAGGGATCCCTTGGTGCTCCTATGACAAAAGTTAGGTCCAATTGAACTTCAAGTTTTCAATTTAGATGAATTTTCCTTTTTATCCCTTTTTCAACTTGACCTCAACATGACCTTTGACCTTTTTAACATGTGCCCCTTTGACCCACCCTCAACATATGACGGATCCCATTGTGCACCTATGACAGAATTTTGGTTTCCAATTGCAGTTAAACTTTTCAATTGAGGTGAATTTAAAAAAAACTTACAATTTGTTGACACACACATCCACCCACACATCCACACATACACACGCACAACCGATTGCTAAGTAGTCCTTCAGCTATAGCTGCGGCCCACAAAAATGGAAAGAGTTTCCATATGTACCGACCCCCTTTAACCTTGTACAGGAAACAAATTCTTTTTATTTATGGCCCTTACACTAACAAATAACCCTAACCCTAAGGCCAAAAATAAAAAAAAAAATTGCATGTAGGATACATTGAAGATGGGATTATGGCACTTTTCGCAAAAACCAAACATGAAACTGGCTACTAAATACTAAACTGAAATGAATATCAGGTAGGCCTAATAATGTTATATTTGAGGTGAAATGATTAAAAAACATCTTAAGAAACTTTTTCAACTTTGTTTAATAAACTTTTTCATATCATAACGTTTTCACATAAAAAACAAAACTTCCAATTTTATGTAAAAAATCTTGTTCTTGTGTTGGGAGTAGGTCTACAATATCTAGCAATTACAGCTTGACTGTTGAAACAGATTATTTAATGTAAGTAGCTTTGAGAGGTTAGCAGTTGCAGTTACAATATAGCCTACTTGATTTTTTCAAACATGCATGCTACAGAACGGGAAAATAATAAACCCGCACCATACTTTTGAACATGTTATACAGCGCTCAATAGAATACATTTTCCTCTAAAATGTGATCGATTCCATAACTTTAGATGCTGATGTAGGCCATACTATAATTTAATCTTTGGTTTTTTTTTTTTTTTTTAAAAATTGATTTGACATAAATCTGTTAACATGTTATCTTTTAATTCTGTTAACACTTCAAAAGTACATGTCGGGCAAAGTTGGGTTTTTACCTAACTAAAACATTCACACAAGTGCAATACAATTTCCAAAGATCAAATGTAAAATGAAATGGTGTAGAAATTATGTTTCTTTATTTGATATGGACAATACACTATAGTGTGAAAAGACAATTACTATCTATTAATATTTAGTCATTTGTCTTTCACACTATTATCTAATGTGCCACATTAATAAGAAACATAATTTAACAAGAAGAGTCCTTACAATCTGCCTAATGAATTAGCTTCTGACATAAACAACTAATTTAAACTTATTATTTACTGATAACACTTTAATATTAGGAGGAGAAGGTATTAGTATTTAAGGGCACACCAACACTATTGTATCATTAGTGTCATGAAGATATGTACTTAATATTAGGGTGTTTATGATCTATGCTTTTTGAATCTGATTATGGGTGTGATGAGGACTATATGTTGTTTTCACAGCTTCTCCAGTGCTTTAACTTAATAACATTATTTTTCATTTAGGCCCAGGAGGGTCCATTGCTATTCATCAAGGGTTTGCACACTAACTTAAAAGTTTACTTCTTTTTTATTATGCTTAATATATAAACTGATTTGGAAAGTCCTAATCATGTGAAAGCCTGTTTTGTTGCATCTTTAAATGCATACCATGCATTAATTCACACCTTAATAAGCTGAAAAATACCATCTTCATATGTAATACAAAGGGCCTTTAAATCACAATACAAATTACCAATAGCAAATGGTTACTATTATCATGCTAGTGGATTATGATGTGAACTCTGCAAAACTCAATGAATCTGAGCTTTTATTTGGTTTTTGTCTTTGTAAAATAAATTCACATTTTTTTCATGCGACACGACTTCAATTGATATAGGCCATCAATAGCCAATCATGGGGCCTATGCACCTATGACCTACCGGTGTATAATGTAATTTGATTTTTAGACAGAAACCACAATATGCAATTTAATGAAAAACATTTACATCAAATTTGAAATTGATAGAATTCCTAGTTATTCCCATGTTCAATTTCAAAGGAACAACATTTTCTTTCTGTATATATTTTAATGTCACTAGTTTAATCTGCAAGGTGACCTAATGGGTGTCGCATGAATTTGCAAATGGAGCTGTGAATCCTTAAACATGCAGTTTATTGAGAGTAACTTCTAACTTCGCTCCTTGGGTTTCTTCCCTACTCTCACTCTACACTATTGCATGTAACTTGACTTTCAATTAACCTGTTTGTGTCAAATGCTAGGACTATTATGTCTGTGCAATCACTCATTATGTTTTGCTTTTACAAATGAGGTGAAAATCATGAGCATATTATTTCTTAATGTCTCATATCAATAAGCCTACTTGTTTACAAACAGCTCAAATTCCACACAGGCCCATGATAAGTTCCAGTTATCTGCTTTTCATTTCATCAATTGTCAAAAGGAGTATTGTCTATAGTGTCTGGTATTAAGTGGTTGGGTCCATCACAACTTTGTAAAAAAAATCATTTAATCATGTCATCAATGTACTTGACTACTATACCACCATTTTCAAAACTGCACTTCAAATTTAGGCTAAGTGGATGTCCACTGATATACTAGACAATGTTTTAAGACTTTTAATCCCTAAGGTATTGATAAATAACCACATGTTCACTTCAGTAATATTTTAAACAACCACAGGTTATACATACTCTCCCATATTTGTTTTAGCATGCCCCCAAGAAGAGACAACGCAGTTTGCATATTTAATCCTTGGCTTCCAGATAGCATAAAGGCCACTGGTGATTGGTTGGTCGTCAGTTGAATTATTATAAGCTGGATCAACAAGTACAACTAGTAAATCTAGCAAGAGTAACATTTAAATTTACTGCCAATTGTTATTAGCCTAGGATGCAAATGAAATGGCTCTATAGGCCAGCATTGATAATTCATGGCTTCAACTTTCACAAGCATTGCAATATTAATATAGGACAACAGCCAAATCACATAATCATGCCTACCAAACAACTGTCATGTCACAAAACACAAAAGGCCCAACAAAATGCCCCAAAACGCAACATCGCCATCAGAATGGTAAAATCCACAAACTATTAACTTTTCAAAGAACTGTCATAATTGCATACATGCAAGTTTCAAAAAAGAACTTGGAAAAGACATGAGAGACTAGTTTATGGGATAATATTGGGGGTTCCTACTCTATTGCTACCGTGATGACAAACCTCTATATTATAGGATATAAAATCCCAATTTGTTTAAAATTCCGGATCTGGAATTTTTGTTACGCACAGTATCCTATGGAATGTTGTACTACACATTAAAGTTACTGCATCAAAATGAAAAATCTGATTCACCTCCAACTTCGGAATTGAGGCATTTTAGGTAACAATCGTTAGTTCTAGTTGACTCTTTACAAGGAATTACACGAAAAAAAGTGAAATTTTAAAATCTAAATCAGCTTTTAAAGTATAGTCAACCGAAAGAAGAAGAGACCTTTTACAATGGTGGAATAGTAAACTTGAGAATTGCATATGTGACCTTCAAGATTTTTTTGCTAGATTTCTGTTGCGTGCCCCTCAAACCTTTTGTTCCTGATAAAAATCGAAAAATAATACTACTGAATAAAATAAAAGCCTTTTATTAATTGTCCTGTAGCAATATTTCCTATTCATAATTAGCACATACTTGAGAGAAAGGCCTAGCTAACATGTTTTTAATTTCCTGATGGTGAAATGTTTTAATGCATTAAACTTAATAAATGCCCAAAAATTGAACATTCCCGAAAATTCCCAATATTCCCGGGCCCTTCAAATTCCTGGAAAGTTTGCGGGAAAGTTCCAAAATTCCGGAAACTTTCCACCCATTTGCAACCCTAGCTCCAATCATTAGCAGTTGCCAATTGATGGTATAAATGTTGACTCCTTGACTATTGGTAGTTATTTGACTTAGATGAACCTATGACCTTTAAAATGACCTTCACAATTTTCGGTTTCGAAATGTCAACCCATCAAGTTTCATGACCTACCACTATGCATGTGAATTGACCGGAATAAACCAACGACACTTTGTTAATGCCTTCAAAATTTTTGAAGTAATTGGCTTACTCCACCCAATCAGTTTTCATGACCTTAATACCATGTGTATGGATTGACCTTGGATGACCCCACAGACCTTGAAATGACCATCAAAGGTTTTGCACTGAATGCTGACAACACCTACCAAGTTTCATATCCTACCAATTGACAAGGGTTATAGCAAATTTTATTTCCCAATTTTGACCTTGAATGACCCCAATAGGACCTTGAAATGACAATTCAAAGGTTTTCGGCAATGAATTTTGACCGCACCCACCAAGGTTCATTATCCTACCACACTTGACAAGGGTTATATCAATTTATCCCATTTGACCTTGAATGACCCCACAGGAATTATTGAAATGACTTAAATTTTTCGGCCACTGATGGTGCCACCACCCACCAAAGATTCATCATCCTGCCACAATTGCAAAAGGGTTGGACAATTAATACCATTTTGACCGCAATTTGATCTTTGAACAGGCCCCCATATACCCCACGGTCGAAGTCATCCAACTTGGGTGACATCCAAGGTGCGAAGATGGACACCATACGGCTTATCAAAGATATCGGTGTTACAGGCTCTTATAACAATTATAACCTTATTTTTGGCCCAAATTTGACCCTATTCTGACTATATTTGACCTTTGACTCTGTGAAGACCAGCCACCCCTAATTGAGATGATCTGCTGTTGCAAAGATGTCATCAACATTTTGCTAGATCCAGGATTATAGCGTGGGACGCACACACACCACACACCACACGGCACACACACAACGCGCATGGGCATTACTATGGCATTTATGTTGCGAAGATGGACACCCCAACTTGCTTAGATCCAGCGTCCGCCGTTACCGTGTGGGATGCACCACAACGCACACACATGGCGCAGGGGCATTTCTATAGTACCCCCTTTGCCAACAAGTTGGCGGGGGACCAATAACAGTCGCAGCATTAAAAGCGCGAGCATTGATTTTTTTAACTGGACATTTTCATTGAAATTTCAAATCTGTTGAGAACCGGAAGTTGTACTGAACATGTCACAGAGACGAAATGAGAACATTGCACTTCACTATAAAAATATGTTCAGAGTGAAATCCATAGTTCTAGAGTATTTCACTCTCAATGTGGAGTGAATAATAGAATTGCTGAAATCACTGTTTATTAAAAACTACCTTGATGTTATTTAAGAAAAGATCCTCACGTAATAAATGGGCATATTACACAATTGAGATATGATTGTGTATTTTTTTCTCAAGAAAATTGGTTTTTGTTATTGACCGCACGCTCGGAATGGAGATGTAGTTTTTTAATTATTTCACATTCACATACCTTTTCCTTCCATTGCTAAAGGGCTAGCACCATATGTATCCCTAGCCAGACCACAATCCAACTCCAGTCCTAAACTTGCAGCTCCTTCTAGAAAAGTGGTTCCTTGGAAAAACACGGGCATGTCTCTTCTGAGGACCCAGACGTCAGGCGCATCCTACCCATGCATGCACACTCACCACTAGGGAAACTCAGGCCACGTACAGAGCCTCCTCTGGTCAGAGGTCATAGGTCAGGGGTGGTCTTTAAATGCCGAGTAAATAATGATTGTGCCAGAGTATTCAGGGAGGACTGGTGCTCTGAACTCAGGTAGTTTGAACAATTTGGTCACAATGCGGATTTCGCTTCAAATGTTCACGGCGAAACCTTTGGGGAAGCCAGCTATGAAGTAAAGGTGCATGCACACGAGAGGTTTTTGAGAAAGAAACCCAAACCCCCCCCCCCCCACAGACCTATACAATAAAACTAAAATTATAAAAAATATAAACAACAACTTTGATTTTTGCCAGTTTTTGACTTCTTTTGTTAGACAAATCCTAAGCTAAATCTCGCTTTAGCCATCCAATTGATGGAACCATAGCAGAGATAGATTGTCAGTTTAACACAAAGGACAAAATACCACTGGGCCAGGTTCCCACTGAGGTTCACAAGAAGAAGAAACTAAAGGTATTAAGGCGCCACTGTGGCGCCATTCATTGTGGGATTTTAAACCTTTCAACACAAAAGAATATTGTTACAGATCGGTGCCTGTATGATCATGCTTGAATAATTCATATATAATGTTTCAGTGAAAGCACCGAAAATAAATTATTATGTGATTGTGGGTGGATGCTGAAATTAGGGACTCACTCCAGAGGGACAATATAATCACTGGAAATCATGGACATTTGGGGAATTTGACTGATGAAAACTATGTATTGTGTAAAACAGTAGAAACAGTCTTTGAGGGACAAATGTGTGGGACAACGCTATAACTAATGTGGAGGGACAATTTACCCTTCCCCTTATTCCCCACGCCTCCAAGCATGCCAACGGAGGAATAAATATGATGGAAGAAAATGCAGTGTTCAACAAAGAGCAAATGTCTCCGTTTACTTTCAAACAAGGGTGTTTTTATGGTTCTACTCTGCTGAAACCTGAGTAAGGCTGGCAACAAGACCGTTTGGAATTGAATTCCAAATGCTACATGTATTTATTAGCAATTGCGACATTTTTAAGTTCAAATTGTTATATTCCAAGAAGCAGCACTTTACCTACTTGATTTAATTTTCATGAAGAATGTCTTGGAAGGGGATTTTTCTTTGGCCCTGTATATCAGTGATACCGAAATTGGCCCAACCAATAAGGGTTTTTTTAACAATTTGTCTCAGAGAATTAGACATACTCCTGAACCAGGCCCCCAAATTACACCAACTAAAAAATCTCATGAAGCTGGAACTCTCCTTAAAAAGAATCAGTTATTAGTGTTTTAAAACTCCAAGTTGAGATAACTTACCTTTTGGCAAAAAAACATTTAATTGTGTGATGTATATTTTTTTGGGACCGTCTGTATTGTGTCAGCAATAGTAATTTCAATAGACTAGACAATCATAGAGTTCTTACCTCTATTTAGAGACAGGAAGAAATCCTTAAAAGAGAGACAGAAAGCCTTTAAAAAGAGAGAGGAAAAAGGGATCTGATTTGCTTATATTTTCATTTATACAGAGGTGAATTCGTATTTGCTCTACACGAAATTGGAATTTCACAATTTCTGTACCAACAGAAACATTTCTCGCTTAAACCTTTTTGGTGGGATTATTTTTGATGGAGCTTTAATCAGGGGAAAGCAAAAATCAGAACTTTCGATTTTTTTAGGGGAACCTACCTGATATGTGAAATCTATCGTTTGCCAACTTGTTTAACGGGTGATAGCAGCGATTTGGTGATCCAAAACATTTGAAAAAAAAATCTCAAAAATATATTTTGGTATGTGTGTTACTGGTATGGATGAGCTAACATAACTGCAAGTGGTTGGCTTGAAAAATTGTGTATTAAAACAAAAGGCAACTTTTATTGATTCTGTAATTCTAGATGTGCATATCAAAATTCTAACTTGAGATCACAAGAGCCTTTCCCTTGTAAATATCCCAGTTTTAAGCGTATATTGTGCAACATGACCTGTACAGTTGACAGCAACACAAAAAATTTGATTTTGTTATTCTGTACTGGTTTGGACCACCACCAATCAGCTTGTTTAGTTATAGATTTTAAGAATCAATGCTGTTGTCTATTTGCGGGAACGGGGTGCGACAAATTTTGCTCAAATATTTTTTTTCGCCATTTGTGTTTTGTTCGTAGGTATATGAGTTTTATAGCTAAAAAATGCATTCCACATTTTTTTTCTCCGCCATCATCGCTGCGTATCCCTTTAATTTTGTAAAGGAGTTCCGTAAACTGACCCATCTCAATTTTTTAGTAGATGTGCTTATTCTTTGAAGAGGTTTCTGAAATTCAAAAGGTTCACGAAAAAAAGTGTCAGACAAGTCAGGTTACAGAAACTCCCCCATTAAGCCTCAATGTTTTGATTTATAATAGTCACAAATATTCATCATTTTCATTGGCAGGGCGAATGCAACTATCACACAATGGGACGTTACGTGGCGCCACCATCTAGATGGAGACCCATCAACCGACATGACGGATTTGAGACCACAAGAAAGGAGGTTCAGGGTGTATTTATCAAGGCCTTTCAAAACATATCGGGATTATGTGAAGATTTAGACCGCAAAAGCTCGGCAGCGATTGAGGAGGCAAAGAGACCAATTAACTCTTATATTTGATGAATTTCTTCTTTAGGCGGTCAGACATGGTTAGTCAACTGTTTTCACTATCACTCACTATGCAATGTTGTACTCTATACACAAGTCGATGAGCCAAGAAATGGTTAGAATTGATCGCCATTACCAGGGTCTCCTTTGTACATCTGAGCCACATGAGCCTAAACACACAGTCAAAAATCTGGCACCTTGGGAATACAAGCGGTAGCCCCGGGCTACTGGCTGCTAGAAAGGTGTAATGGATGTGTGGAATAGTAAAACAGTGGGTGTATAGTGGTTTGACATTTATTAGGTTATAATTTTCCACAGTCAGCTTCAATCTGCAAATTTTTTCTGCCACAAAAGTTTTCATAGCAGGATATTTTAGTGGTGTCATTATTCAACAATGTGCAGTAGTTTTGTGGTTTAAGGACATCACCGGATAAGGAGAGGAGACTTCAAATCATCACAGTTTTTTATTCACTATCAAATTTTAGTTTGTGTTTTCAACTACTTTTTCGGTATGCAATTGGGTTTTTTTTATCCCAAACTACACGTTTAAAGAGAAAAAAATGGATAATATGATAAATGAGGGGCATGCTACCTGGAAAAAGCAAGCATTAGAGCATGCCAGTTCAATGCACCATTTATGAATCAGAGAGATTTGAAATATATTGTTGTGTGTAGTAATTAAAATGTCATCGGAGATCTAAAGCTAGTCCCTAAACCAGCACCTCTAATTCCAAAGTTCCGAGAGGATTCGGATATTTACTTTTACAGTAAGTTTTTATGCTCAGTATAAAACAGTGCCCATAGGATAACGGGTATAAAAAAAATTCCGGATCCAGAAATTTATGACAAAGTTGTTATTTTCTAAATGAAGGACTTCGATTTGAGCTTAGCTATTTCACACAGTGACTAGTATATGGACAAGCATTATGTATATGCAAAAAACTCGGTTTGTTTGAAAAATGAGTGCGCCCTCATCGGGAAATCTCTGAGTCAGCCTTTAAATGAAGAAACAGGAAGATGTTGCAAAGCTGCCCTTTCTTATGGAGCCTGTATTATAATTTTACATAAAAGCAAATTTTTAGGAATTTATGCAGAGTGGCATTTTTTGAAAATCAGCAAAAGGTAAACTTTAAGCATGTCGCTTTATAATGCAGAACTTTGCAAATTAATCTGTTCCCCATGAAAACTAGAGATGGTGCCCTATTTCCTTAATCCAGCATGTCCCTTTGCAATTTTAACAGTTTGCATGAAACTCCCAAGATGTTAGAAACTAATTTTGTAGCTTGTTAAATCTTGCAGTTTTGAAGTTCAATTCAAAAATTTTGAAATAACAACCTCACAATGTTCAATGCAATAAGTATCCAACACTTTTTAACTGATATCCAAGCCTAATTCCTTGTGAAGTCTTAGAAATTGTAGTATCAAATCATCATGGCCATTCCTAGAGATGGGGGTGTGGGTTGTGGACACCCCATGTGAGAGAATTCGTGCCGGCAAAAGAGTAAAGGAGAAAAAGGGGAGATCGGAAAAAGGGGGGGAGAGGGGGGGGGGGGGGGGAGGGGGAGGGAAAGGGGGTGCGGGGGATGGTGCCTTCATCAGCAAATAAGGTATTAAAGGTGCATTTCGTGATTCCCCGCACCTTCAGTTGTTTTAATCATGGTTCGCTAGATATCACTTGAGAAAAGCTTATTCACAATTTGAGTTGATTCCGATCGCGGTTTTTTTGTTATGAGCAATTCTTTTTTCCCACGGTACCGGGATAGGCCACTGTGCTGTAATTTCTGTCCGTTTACGGGGACGAAAATACAAAATCGCGAATGTTCTATACAAATACGACCAAATTTTCACATAATATTTGGTACAACATGTAATTACTAAGGGCTAACGTTCGGATGAAAATAAAAATCTCATCTTTTTTCAGGCAGTTCGGTGGGACAAGGGTTGTTGATCACCAAATGCCCTTTAAGGGGGCACAGTACAAGGTCTGCCTAATGAACACATGGTTTGTGGACTGTTATCTCCATCCTACACTTTGCCACATGCCTGTTGCCTAGAGCAATGCCACTTTACAGATATTATTTTGAATTCAGGATCTTTAAAATAACTTTTTTCTAACCTAGATTGACCATGTCAGTTTTTATCCCGCCTGGCTTGAAAAGCGAGGGGGATTTTGCATGGTGCGAATGTCGCGTATGTATAGTATGTGGTTTGTTCCCGTTTGGTTAGGTTTGGTTGGTTTTCGTTTTTCGCGCTCTCCTATCGGAAAAGTTTAAGTCCGATTTAAACGAGACTTTGGGGTTAAGGTGCAATAGAGGTTCCCTTCATGTGTGATGATGTCACAGGTCAGGGACCAGTCGTGTTCCAGACTGCCCATCTTGCCAGGGTATGACGCAAGTTTACTTGCGTAATTTTTTACCAAATTAGATTTGAAAATTACTTCCCGTTTTTTGTTTAATTCATATTGGAGAGGACATATACTGGCTTCTTTACTCCATGGGTTGCAACACCACTGTTCGACCTGTCTCTTCTAAATTTTTTTTTAAATGTTCAAGACACTACAGTGATTCACTCGAAAGATCAAATATTTGAAATTTGTAGGATAGCCTGAAAGTGAAGGATAGTCTGTAGAAATTCCTTATGTTATTTTTGCAACTGAAAAATTGACAGAAAAAGACGAAACGGCAGTGTTCTCAGATACGATTCTCCATTCACTGCGTGCTGTAGCGAGTGTCCGAACGGACAGGCAATGACTTAAATTTCCGATTCTGTCCCTTAGGTTGCCTTTAGTCTTAGCACTTGTGGGTATGTTAGTATAGCTATCTGTTGATAGAATGCAAAATCTGATTGTTGGATTATTATTTTTAGATTTCGATTTATCAAGTCACTGATAGTGTCTTTAACAGTGGCAAAACTACTGTTATCCCTGAAAATAAAAAAATCACTGGAGGGAATCTTTTCAGCACCCCTGTGCCTAATGCCACAGATAATCTATGTAAACCACATTGTAAAATAATAACCTGTTTTTGGCACAATGAATTCCTTTTACTTTCCATTTTAATAATTGTGAGTGGAATGAATTAAATCCAAATCAGTTGTGAAAACTGTTGCTGTTATTGTATTGATTCTGGTGTATGTCTAAAAATGAGGACCTTTTTCAAACAAAAAAACCCTAATAGTTGCTCAACTTGCAAAATCTATTTTTGGTCGGGCCAGTTTAGCTCTTTTTTTGTGGTGGGGGTTGGGGGCTTTTTGGGAGATTTTTTTGGGGGACGTCCTCCTCCACTGCCCTTCCCGCTGGTTACGGGCCTGATTTGAAACAAATATTTACTGCCTCTGTGTTGGTGAAGGTAGTAAAAATAGTTTCATTCAGGCAAATTGACTGTTCCATTTCACCGGCTTTGGCCTTGTCCAATTTTAAAGGTCCAAAATTTGACCAAACTGAGAGATTTTGTTACTATTCCACTCTGAAGGTCCATTAATAATTCACTTCACTGCAATGTAGTGCAGTGAAACTGGATGAAAACCATCTCTGACTCACATAGCAAGCAACACCAGTTCAAATTGCATTTCGCTCCCCTGCTAGTTTGAGTCAGAGAGTGTTTTTTTATCCATTTTCACTGCAATTGCAGTGAAAATGGATGATAAGCATCTCTGACTCAACGCAGCAGAAACATAGTTTTCACATTGCATATGCACTCCTGCTGTTTTGAATCAGAGATGGTTTTATCCAATTTGACTGCACTGTATTGCAAAACCATCTGACTCAACATAGCAACAACACAGTTCAAATTGCATTGCGCTCCTGCTGTGTTGAGTCAGAGTGGTTTTTATCCACTACTGCACTGCATTGCAAAACCATCTCTGACTCAACACAGCAACAACACAGTACAAATTGCATTGCGCTCCTGCTGTGTTGAGTCAGAGTGGTTTTCATCCATTTTTACTGCAATGCAGTGAAGTATGAATAGACCTTTAAGCATTTAATGTCTGTATTACTGTCAAACCACTTGCTTTCCTTATCTACTATCGCAATGACCATCTGGTCAAATTAAAGGTGCAACGAGAGATTTTGAGGCACCCAGATATTGTGTCATAATAGTTATTTCATATCGATTAGACACTCAATAGATCTCTTACCTTGTATTTGGCTACAGAAATGTCTTAAAAGAAAGAAAAAAGGTGATTTTGACTTGCTTATATTTCAATAGAAAATATAGGCTGAATTTCGTATTTGCTTCTATACGAAATTAGAAATTTCACACTTTTTGTACCAAAGAAACATTTCTCAGCTTAATCCTTTCAGATGGGAATATTTTTGATGTAAAGCTTTACATCAGGGCAAAAATCAGAATTTTCAATTATATATTGGACACCTGTTATTTGAAATCTCTCGTTGCACCTTTAATGGTTATTATGACTATTTTGAGAGTAGGCTGTACACTGACATCAAACATTTATTTTTCTATTACTGCATCACAATGTTTGAACTCTGTATGATGTTGGAACTTCAAACAAAAACTTAGGTTTCTATATACACTTATTACAAGGACTTGGCAATCAAGCTCTTAAACATAGGATTCAATGATATAATAAGTAGAATTATAACATGACTTGGATGTTTTGTCATTTGAAAGTAGAGCCTTGAACTGGCATGGAATAAACTAGGGTGTTGTATAACGCAGAAGACTTATTCCGTCTGGAACTTGTGTTCCACATCTTTTTGACTGTCTCATAGCACCACACTATTCATGATTATGATTGCGCTTTATTCCGTTGATGTATTTAAGCATTACAAAAGAACAACCTTCTGCCGGCTCGGATTGCATGGGTCTCTATGTGCTCATCTTGTAATCAAACTCTCCTGGGTTCGAATCCTCCTGTAAATGCAAAATTTTATTATGCTTATATTTTTAGAGAGGTAGAGTAAACAAATTCAACAAAAACATTAGAGTCAGCTATTGAAAGAGAAAATAATGAATAGCTGCCCTATGAGACGAGTCGAAAAGATGTGGTCCTGGAACACAAGTTGCAGACGAGATAAGCAATTTGCATTGTATAATAAGGCATTTATTCACCTCTTTCAAGATCAATGGTTTTGTGTAGAAAGAACCAAACTATTGCTAAGATTCTCCCATTCATATTGCTGCCAGTTCGAGTCCCTCCAGTCAAATGGCAAAACCGTGCAAAGAGCGAATATTACATTTGTTGACTGTTCAAATTGCCAATAATAATAATATAATAATAATACACTGAACTGTCCTATGTGCTCGTCTTGTAAATCGAACTGTACTGTCAATAAAGTTGTAATGCAATAATGAACTCTGTATGCCTTTCAAGCGTGTCATATTTCCACTTGCTTATTGTCTAGCAGATTACATGGGTTCCCGTGCACCCCCCCTTAAAAATAAATTCTACCATGATTTTAAGCATCTCTAAAACATCTCCTTAATGAATTTTGATGTTACCAAAATCAAATATTGTCCCATGGGGTCTGTTTGGCGGCAATCTTGGATCTAAAGAGTCATGTTAAGTTAAAAAGTATCTAAAATGATTTGCCTCATCATAAGGAATCAGAAAATACACAGTTTGGTATTTGTGATGTTCAAATACATAGATATGGGTGAAAATGTGATAAGAGGTCATTGAACTTGTGATTGGGGTGCATGGGAACCCATGTAATCTGCTAGAGTATTAAATGAATAATTTGTACTATAGGACAATTCAAAAAGGAAAACTGCAGTAACAAAAAATTTGAATGGTGTGTAAATACACTACACCCTTAAACTTTGATTATACAAATACTACTAACATCTCTGGTATTACAAACAAATAAATATACAATTTATTACAGACATTACAGAGGGTGTTATGAACTGATCCCATAATGCATTGCAATGTGCTTTTACTGTACTATACTAAACACATGTTAGTACTTAGGGATAAAAAGTGTTCCAAAAGTTTAAGAACTACAAGGCAGTTCATGTTCATGCTAAAAATTCCTTAGCTTTGTGGGCTAAAATGAGCTTTATGTGTTAAGAATAGGGTTTCTGTGGGATCACATGACCCTATTGGGGTGAAATTTCCCCAAACTAGTGCATTGTGGGATTGACTCAATACACCCTCTGACAGGGTCCATACAGCAGTTTACTTATATGGGTAACAGTGAAAGGTTAGTCCCATACCTCCATGTCCTTAAAGGTGCAGCGAGAGATTTTGAGGCACCCAAATATTGTGTCATAATAGTAATTTCATATAGATTAGACACTCAATAGATTCCTTACATTGTGTTTCGCTACAGAAATGTCTTAAAAGAGAGAAAAGGGTGAATTTGATTTGCTTATATTTCAATGTAAAACATAGGCTGAATTTCATATTTGCTCCTATACGAAATTAGAAATTTCATAATTTTTGTACCAAAGAAACATTTCTCAGCTTAATCCTTTCAGATGGGGACATTTTTGATGGAAAGCCTTACATCAGGGCAAAAATCAGTACTTTTGATTTTTTAGGGACACCTGATATGTGAAATCTCTCGTTGCACCTTTAAGCTCCATTCAGCATCCCTTCCATTCCCATGTGTATAGGTAGGGTGACAGGGATCCAGTTTTCACCGAGATACAAACAAACACACCCAGATTCTTACATGTGGTATAAAGCGATAATTCAGCTGCAACGTATGCAGGATCTTTTGAATAAGGCGGGGGGACACCAGAATAAATACCCCCCGAATGGATGGTAAATAAACATTTAAAACAAGTGCTGACCTAAATGAAGACTTTAATAACAACATGATTCTTTGTGAATGAAATCTGACTGGTTTTGTTTATAGGAGGGAGGAGGTTGAAGATATTTATGAGACAACAAAATTCTATGGGTCCGCCCGAGAGAGATTTGGCTTTTTTTGCCTAAGATTTAAAAAAATCTTCTCTATGCATGTAAATTTGGATGTTATGGGCAAATGGATTTTTAAAAAATAAACAACATGAGTGAAAAAATTTGCATATTTTTGCAGATTTGGAATTTTTTAAGGATCATTTGCCAAAAAAAGGAAAAGCTCAACCAACTTGAAAGGTCTGTCCGCAGAACCTTTTTTTTTTTGTCGCCTTACATTGGGAATATTTTCTTCAACACAATCACAATTGCTGTTAATTTGCTCAGCTTCTTGAAGGAGGTGATCTACCTCCTAAGAGAACCAGTAATGTTTATAGGACTTCATTAATCATGTCTTGGTTTGTTCCATGATAGAAAGTTAAAGGAGTCTTTCACTCCAAATTGTTGTAAATGTGTGACAAATTTGGTCTTATTCAGTCTGGATAGACAAAGATTTAGTCAAACTGCAATGGCTAATTAGTAGAATTGATGAGTGATTTAGCAGTTGTGAAGACACCCATGGTTGGCCTGGTTGGCCAAATTCACTTAAAAGTCACCCTTTCCAATTTAACTGTTGTGCAGTAGGATGTCATGAATAGACAAGGTATGAATATGCAAAGTGACCCACCAGAAAATACTTCACATCAATATGATCGACTTCCTACAAAATGTGTGATAAATTTGGGTAATAAATAAATGAATGTATTATTGATTTTTTTTATAAGAAATTGAGATGAAAATCTGCCTGGATAAAACAGAGGTTCCATAACAGACACTGTATCAGTATCTCTGATTGGCTCATTACTTGACATAACATGGCGGCCCTTTTATGGCAAAAGGGCGTAACTCGAGTTACACCTTTTGCCTTGAAAGGTTTGTCCTGCAAAAATAATGCATTGTGGGATACATATTTTTGTAAAAATATTTGTCTGCATTACTTAGGCTCAACATTTAAAAACAGAAATGTATCCCATAATGCATTGGTTTTGCAGGGTGGCCCTGTCAAGGCAAAAGGGCGTAACTCAAGTTACGCCCTTTTGCCATAAAAGGGCCGATGATATAACCTCTGAGTAACCAATCAAAATAGACATTTAAACTTTCTTACCATGTCTCCAATTGGCTCATTACCCCAGGGGGGGGGCACTTGTATTCAAAGGTGGATATGATGCGTGAACATGGACTTTCAAAATGCACCCTAAACACGTATTTTCACCAAATAAAAAACAAGCTAAAACATACCCTAAACAAGTATTTCTATCTGTTGTTGCTACCTTCAACAAGTAAACAATGCATTGTGTGTCGTTAATGTACCCTTTGTTTTCTTGCTCTGCTTTAATTCGGAAGTTCCAATTACGATATTTTTGATCCCTTCTTAATCATTTAATGAGATATGCCCTAAACATGTACATCACAATTTCAGGGTAAAGAAAAAACATACCCTTTTTCCATATTTTCCTCTTTTTGACACCCTAAACAATGTACGCGCGTACATCGCCTCTTGGAAAAAAGGAACCCTTTTTACGCATTTTCTTGTTCACACATCATATCCACCTTTGAATACAAGTGGCCCCCGGCCCGGGCTAATTACATCATATAACCCAATAAGACCAGCTAGTAGTGCCCAGGAGTTAATCCTACTACACTCTATTCAGTGTAAGGTGAAGCATGGCCCCATTCTTTTGCCACATATAATCTATACATTTTGTCAGAGGAGAGGACCAAGTTATGGCAAAATCCATTATCAGATAATGACAGAGGATATTTACTCCAGGGTTGTATTATGACCTTGGTCTTCTCTAAAGTTATCTCAATGTATGTTATCAAAGGTCATGTTTCATCTTATAGTGAACACACTATAGCTACCATAGTATGTTTACCATAGGATTGCATTATGACCTTGATCTTCCCTGGTGGAGTTATCTCAATGTATTTCATCAAAGGTCATGTTCCATCTTATAGTGAACACACTATAGCTAAGGCCAATGGAATTGGATATTTAGTTTCCAGTTACCCACCCGCCCCAAATTTTCATTTTTGTCAAAACTTTCATTATTTTGGTTAAATGTCATATTTTTGCAAATCTTAAATACAGATCATAACTTTCAGCTTCTCAAAATGTCAGGCATGTTGTTCTTATCATTTTAACATATTTTTGTGGCTGAGGGGGTTTACTTAGTGGTTAATAATGAAAATTTTAGATTTCCCTACCAATGCTCCTGATCATGCTCTGCGATCGAGCTTACAATATTGAAAATCTTGAAAAATTGTTGATTTTTTTAAAGGAAATATTACTTAAATATAAAAGTATCTAACTGTTATAAAGTCTGATGTAAGATATATGAATTTAATTAGGTTTAGACACCATCTTATACCAATTTATATAAAATCTTGAAAATAATGAATAATGAAATAGTGACCTCCTCCTTTTTTTCGAACGGTCAACCGGAAACTAACAATCCAATTCCATTGGCCTAACATAGTTATCTTAGGGTTGCATTATGACCTTGAGCTTCCCTAGTGTTATCTCAATATACTTTGTCAAAGGTCATGTTCTATTTTATAGTGAACATCAACATACTATAGCTAGCATAGTATGTTTACTAAATGATTGCATTGTGACCTTGGTCTCCTCAATGTACTTTATCAAAGGTCATGTTCTATCTTATAGTAAACACACTACAGCAAAATTATATTGACCATATCATTACATTGTAACCATAGGTTTCTCATCTCAATGTACTTTATTAAAGGTCATATTTCATTTCATAGTGAACACCCTATAACTACCGTAGTATGTTTATTATGACCTTAGTCTCCTCTTGCGTTAGGCGACGAAAAAAGAAAACCCTGTTTTATGGGCGAGCGGCCCTTTCGAGTAGGGTCGGTCGGTCGGGCGAATTTTTTCTTTTTAAATTTTTTTTTTCTTTTCTGGAAGTCAAAATTGGCCCAAAATAGCCCCAAAATCTGAAAAATCAAGAGAAAAATGAAAAAATTTTTACAAACAAATTTTCTTAAAAATATTTGCCAAAATTGATAAATTTGGGCTAAAAACAGGCTGATTTTACATGATTTTTGGAAAAACTAAAAAAAAAAATCTGCAAAACTGAAAAATCAGGGTCGGTCGGGCCCGTAAAACAGGGTTTTTTTTTATTTTCGTCGCCTTATCTCAATGTACTTTGTCAAAGGTCATGTTTCATCTCATAATGAATGCACTTATTAGCTAATATAGTTTGAGTAAAGTTTTCTTCCTCTTGTCCAAATAAGACCAAACTTTACCACACATTGACAAAATTGTAGTACTTGAATTAAAGATTTTTTGTGCATTTAGTTTTCCAGAAATGCCACAAAATCTGTGAGTTGTGATATCTGTTGCTCGCTCGGCAAGGGCAGCTCTCTTGCAGACTCTGAAAAGAAACAAAACAAAATTATTGGTGATCAAATTTGTGTAAATTTAATTGTTCATTTGAAGGTGTGATCAAATGGGTCACGGGTTCTCAAGCCCCCCAAGTTTTGGTGTGCTTCCCACTTCACCAAACCCTAAGTCAAGGCTATCAAAAAATAAAATTTGCTTTAATAATTAATTAACATATAATCCAAGCATCTTTGTTATTGAGTGGTCAGATCGTTTGTCACTAAATCAGATATGCAATAACAGGTTTTTAAAATAACAAATATAAGAAATGTCGTTACAAAAGTCTTTAGAGCTCTGAAGGCAACAGCCTCTAGGAGATCTGGATGACAAATGTTTTATAAAAATAGTATTTTTTCTTTGTATGGCTTAGCATTAGCAGGTCACTTTAAGAAGCTAAAAAAAAACAACTGTAAAGGCAATTTGAAATGAAGATAACAAAACTGACCATTCAACAATTCCGAAGGGTTAGTTAGACAAACATGTGTTCCAAAGAAACCGCAAACCTTGTTTTGAACTTGCTGCTATCGTAATCGTTCCCCATAGAAAACCATGCTTTGACTTTCCTGTCCGTGCCCGACAGAAAGTACTAAATCATCATCTTAGTTACATCAAGACGGCGGTATTCGGCTTATTCACTTCAGGTGCTATCTTATTGGTAGCATTCCAAATTATGTAAAAAAAAAACGGGGCCCGGGTTCGAGAAAAATTGGGGGCGCTTCTTCCCTGGAAATCTCATGTCTCTAAGTTCATTGCCAAAAAATCACTGATATTGCATTTTTTTTAATAATCATTACTGTTTCTGTTGTTTCTTGTTGTGATTTGCTTTACTAAATTATTCAGGTCGTATACTTCAGTTCATTTACAGCTCTTTGTTGATCCACACACCTCATTTTGACCACTTGAAAATGAGTTTAGCTCTGAAAAGGCTGACATTTTGATACTTGTGCATTTTATGTTAGGATGGAGATCCCATTATAATCCCCCCCCCCCTAAATTCAAGCTAATTTCCATTAAAAACTGTGGGACTTACTAGGGATCAGTACAGTAAATATCCAAATTTTATTAAAATATACCTTCCCAGTGGATTAAAAAATATTTGTAATTCTTTAAATCATGTTATAAACATTAAAGATAAGTCCTTGGAACACTTGATAATATTGGCAGCTATTACAAGAGATATAGATTGAAATGCATTTTTTACATAATCTTTCTTTCCCCTCCCCATCCCCTCCCAAGTCAGTGTTGAAAATAATATGGCAGCGAGATTGCCCAAGAGGGGTCCGTGCTCAGGTTCAACACTGAAATGAGGGGCGGGAACCAAATCTGCCAAAAGTGTTTCCAACAATTTTAGCAACAAGATTGTAAGTAGAACATTTACATATTTACAGGCCTAATATGTGCATCGATATGTGCTTCCATCGTGAGAGTGTGAAACTGTTTATGGAAGCCATACTGCCCTACCTCAGCTGTTTATTTTTATGGCAATATGTGTCATATCCCTACAATGATCTTGTTTGTGGGGGGGGGGGGGGGGGGGGGGGGGGGGGGGGTTGGTTTTTGTTTGTGGGTTTTGTTTTTGGGGTTTTTTTTTTTGGGGGGGGTTTTTTTGTTTGGTGTTTTTTCTTTTTTTTTTTGTTTTTTGTTATTTTTTTGTTTTTTGTTTTTCTTGGTTTAAAAAATACCTTCCTACATCCCTACTTTAAGTTATTGGACCATCGAATACTCCGTTATTATTCTGCTAAAAATGATTATTTGGCAATCGAGACAGTCATACATTTTTTTGAATTCTATTTAGTTGTGTAACTTGAAGGTTATTTATGGTGAGGTCAGATCATGCTTAAAAGGTGCTTGTTCCGATTTATGTGCATCATGTTCTCTACTTGATATGAGAACCTGGCAAGTTGCTTACACTTACCACCAAGTACCGTCGGAAACAAGCTTGCGGTTTGAAGTAGAAGAATAATGCACTTGCAAGGCCCTATTCATTACTGTGCTAGATTGATGGTTATAATTAACCATTAAAGGTGCTTGTTCCGATTTATGTTGTATTGTTTTTTGTACTTTATATGAGAGCCTGCCACTTGCACATACGCCCATCAAGTACCGTGGGAAACAAACTTGCGGTTTTGATGGTAGAAGCAATAATGCGTATTGGGCAAGGCCCTATTCAATACTGGTGCTAATATTGAATGGTTAACCATTAAACGCAGTTTTTGTTCACCTGCTAAGGCGAAAACACATGGCCGGTATTCACAAAAGCGGGTTAACCTTTTAACCCAGTGTTATTTTTAACCCTGGGTTAAAATCCCATAAGAATAACATTTAACCCATGATCGTGGGTGGTCAGTTGTAAAATAGGCTGAAAATGTAAAATTAACCTCATGTGAAATTTGGAGTTCAATTGGAACCAAACTTGAGTCATAGGGCAAATTGGGCTTCCCTCATTTGTTAAAATTTTTTATGTTGGTTTATCTTATGTCATCCTTGTGCAGTTTATTTCCATCATGTAATTACAAAAGGTAATATGCATTGTATTGTATGTAACAGTCATATACATAAATACTCCATTTTATGATACATGCATTCCTGAAAAAATGTTTAAAGAAAAGAACAAGCCAAATCCTCAGATACGACTCTTTACTGACTGTATTCAAAGAAAAAAATTTTTAGCCCACAAATGATAATGGTCTGTAAACATAAAGTATCAAAATAACGAATTTTGCTAAAATGGGCTAGAGGAAAATTACAACATAGGAAATTTATCATATCATAAGAATAAAACTTTAACACATCCCATACAGATATGCAATATAGGAACTTCTTAAACACTGTAAAATGTAAGCATTTCTTGGCTATGCCTGGTTCATTTGACAATTGAACCCAAGTATTACGCGCTGCGTATTGATGTTATTTTTAGGTTGAAAGCGCTCCAACGGCTCACCTCAGTCGTACCCCGCGTTTACACAACACCGTCCTCGTTGCATATGATCTTTGCGTGCAACGGGTTGTTCGATTGTTGGTCATTGGGGGGTGGTGGCAGTCCTTTCTTTTGTATTTAAGTGGTAAAGTATCGCGAAATTAGGTATAGATGCCCTAACTGTTCAGCTGTTTAAAGGTATGATTTTGGGAACCGGTAACTCTCCTCTTTATGATGAATTGAAACCAGCGACAACAACCAGAATTTTTGCGGGAGAACTACTTGGCCTCCGGCCGGCCTCGTTTCTTCCACTTAAATAATGGTACAGCCTGGTTTCATTGATCCGTACCAGTTTCCCCAAATCATACCGTTATTTTCTAATTGATCCTGATAAAGTTGTCATCCCTTGACAAGAAGGAACTCTGGTTTGAGTGAGTGAGTGATTGAGTGAGTATTATAATTTACGAAAACTCAACACATTGTGTCATCGTGATCATTAAGGAAAAAAAACTTCCAACCTTTTATATCAGCTATCCATTGGTTAAGGGTGGATGGGGGGGGTTGTGAGGGTTGGGGGTGGAGGCGGGGAGGCGGGCCGGGGTGGGGAGTTAGTGGCGCGAAGGGGGGGGGTTGGGGGCGTCTATCCCCCCTTGTTCCCCCTGTTGTACCCTCTCCATGTCAGCAAATTCAAAATACAACACTTAGAAAAAATACCATCATACACTGATGAACCAGTTCATCACCCATCCGTGTATCAACCGAACCTTATTGATTGCAAACAACAACACATAGAAAACCCTGGTATACAGAAAAACACACTACAATATTGTTTTATAAAACTGATAAGTAGGTCATAATTAAAATTATACAATCATACACTGATGAAAAAGTTCATCACCCATCCAGTAACCCAGCAAAAATAGGGGACGACGGTCCCCAAATAGTTCGTCCAATATATGTAATGCTTCTCGAACCATAGAAGACCACAACCCCCTATCACTGGACACAAACACCAACAGCGCACCTCACAAGTGTCAGCTCTATGCAATACCCCGACCATAACCCCGGACCACACCCCTATAGGGACCACATCTCCATACCCCCGAACCACATCCAACACCAGGACCACACCCCACATACCCCCGAACCTGACCACATACCCCCTACCACACCCATTTACTTCCAAGACCCCACACCATATCCCCAGACCACACCCCATATCACCGGACTACAACCACAACCTTACGTTGTCAGCCCTATGCACTACCCCGGACCACACACCATACCTCCGGACCAGCCCCATAGGGACCAATCTTTTTTTTTTCCATCCCCGGACCACACCCTCATACCCTGACCACACCCTCATACCCTGACACACCTCATACCCCGACCAACCCTCATACCAAGACAAACCCCCATACCCCCATGGTCAGGGACAATCCCCACTCCAAACCACACCCACACCACACCTCCATACCCCAGACCACCCCATTTCCCATGGAACACCACTCCCTACCCAAAGACCACCACAAACCCCCAGGGACCCACACCCCATACCCCTGGACCACACCCCCTACCCACAACACACCCCATACCCCCGGAGCATACTCGCGGATCACACCCACAAACCACAGATCACACCCATACCCTGGGCAAAACCCATACTTCCAAGACCAACACCCCATCAGTTTTGAGAATCTGTAGCCTGCACCCTTCAACCAAGTTTAAGACCTGTGTGATGTACAGATCTCCAGAAATAAGCTGCCCTTAAATTTATCAAAGTGTTCCACAATGCAGTGTACAAGATCCAAGTCTCTGCAGTATTCCCAAAATTCCTATTCTATTGATGATACCACACTCACTGATGTTGAAAGACTGCAAGTACTTGTGGGTACTTTTCACTAAGGATCTCTCTTTTGACAATCACATTGGTAATGTAGTGATAAGATTTCCAAGGCTGTATGGTTTCATAATCAGGTTCACTAGAAATATTGTAGTCTTTGCCCTCCTCAATATGTATAACTTCTTGTCATTCCGCATCATGTTTTCTGTATTGTGCTAGTGTTTGGGCAACCCTTCCAGCGAAATCACTTAGATCGAATTGAGAAATTTCAGCGAAGGATAACACGCATTCAATTCATCGGAAATAAAAATAATTTTGATACTAGTCCTCTCCTTATGCAGAACGGCTTCGTGAGTTTTGCTTAGTGAGACATTGAGTATGTTTTAGGATTCAGAGGTTGGTTTTTGGTTACAAAATTCTTAATGATATAGGGCACAGTTCTTTCATTCTTAATTCATCGTAGTTCTTTCGGATAATTCAAGGCTTTACACAGAATTGCTAGAATTCTTTCTATAGTCTATGTTTGTCTCACTTCCTCGACTGTGGAAAGAGATTCCGTCAACATTGCATTTGGCTCAAAATGTGGGAAGGAAAACTTTCAGGGCTGGTTGTAAAGAATTTTACTTTGACTTTAAAAATTGAGGTTCTGTTGCAACCACAAGATTGTTGGTCGTATTTTGTTATGGGATTAACTATAGTAATTATATTAATGTATTGCTATGTTATTTAAAATTCTAACCTTTTTGTTTGGTAAATAAGTGGTACTGCTATTTTTCATGTTTGTAATTTTTTGCCCATTATGTCCTGCCATCATGTTGTTCTAATCTTAATTGGAAAAGTGTGCACTTAAGTGCTTGGGGTATTTCAGCCCATTCATTTTTCCAGGATTACTTGCTTTTACACTAATTGTATTTTGTATTTTGCTGTGCAACGCACCATGTTGTGCAAGTAATTCAAATAATTCAACTATTTTTTCACAAGAAAAAGCTCACGACGCCGACGACACATGGATCATGCTGCCGTAAGGTCTTTCCTATCGGACGACTAAAAATGATTAATTTCAAGCAACTCTGGTGTGAATCGAGCGGTAAGGAAGCTGTCTGAGAAGGGAGGGACAGCATCACTCAACAAAAGGAACAGCCTTTTCATCTTTCACATGTGTGTGACCTTGCCGTCTATTGCAATCATGACAGGCATCCCATGGCCAAAGTTGCCTCTTGAATTCGTAGGTTAAGGATGCAACATAGCGAAACAGGTATGAAATGCCAGTATTCGATTCCTTTAAATCCTTATTATAGGTCCGTGATGCTTTTAGTATTACTATAATAGCCACACAGGAAAAGATTTGATCGTATTTGCATCACAAAGTGACAAATGTACTGTTCCATTCCATGAGCCTGTACGGCGGTTTGTGGATGTGGATGGAATAGGATATACAGCGTCACTGAGTGATGATAGTTCACCATCACACAAATTTAAGGCAGTAAGATTTGTTTTATCTCACTCATACATACAATTAATTCTTAAAAGAAGGGGGACTTCACAGTTATCGGCACCGTTTCAAATTGTCCAGTACAACGGGGCAGGGGGGAGGGGCACCCGAGAAACAAGCACTCAGCGAGTCGAGGGTTTGCGCATTCGTATTTTGGCGCAGTGCACTGATTGCAAAAACTATCACACGTAGAGGGTGTATGGTAAATCTATCAAATGGTAATAACCAATGAACTGCTTAGAATTTATGTATGAGTGATATAATTCCATAATATGGTTTAAGGATACCAATTTCTCATAAATTGCCAATTGATTGGTTGTAGAACACCTACTTGAAAATGTTTGGAAAAGTTTATTGGACAAACAACAGAAAAAAAAAACAAAAAACATAATTTTGCACTTGGTCGCTGTCCTACCTAGCCCCATAGAGAAGCATACTTGAATTTTCTGTAGTGCAAGACAGAACAGACTAAGTTGAAATCATCTTTTTATACATAAAGATGGAATTTGGGGGTTATTCACTTCAGTTGTGATGTAATACATTGATAAGCATTCTAAACATGTAAAAAAAAGTTTAAAAAAAAGTTGGAGGCGAACATTACTGGAAATGTCCTTGTATCATTTCAAGAAAAATGCTTAAGAAATTTCATATCTCCTGAAGTTATCTGTAACCTTTATCTGTGCAAAAGATTTGTTTCTGATGAATTGAAGATTGCCAAAGTTGTGCCAATATACAAGAAAGATAATGCAGAATTGTTAATTAATTATAGACCTGTCTGTGTGCAGAGTGCTCATCTCTCTTTCCCTAGCATTTGGGCCGTGTGATTTTTGCTGTAGGGGGTTCACCACTCCTCCTGCACAACAAGTCTGTACATCTTTCCAGCAATTGCCGATACCCATTCATACACCTGGGTGGAGAGGAGTAATTGAGGTTAAGTGCCTTACTCAAGAGCACAACATATTGGCCGCAGCGGGAGCTCTAAGTCACAACCTTTGGCGTGTGGGCCAGGTGCTCAACCCATTGGACCACATGTGCCAATCTGTGAAAATTAAGATAAAAAAAATTGGGCATTTCATCTACTATTATGAAATTTTCTGACCAACTTTGGAACCATTCAATATTTTATATTTTACTACATAAAACAAAAGAAATTATATTTCTAAAATGCATAAAGTGGAAAGTATTACCGTATTGTTCCAAAATAAACGCCCCGGGGGCGGTGCATTTTTCCAAATGGAGGGCGTTTATTTCACTCAAAAATGGTAAGTCAAAAATCCTGCAAAAATCACCTTACACACGCTTATTTTCGCTGATTACCAATAATAGAAACGAACCAGCAGGGGGCCGCTGTTTTCGCACCTCCCGAGGTCAAAGTTCAATACTAATTAAACTATTACAACTGTGAACAACAGCGATTATGATATGGATTACGACAGTCCCGGCCATTAAATCATGTGATTTAGGTAAGCTTAACTAATTTTCTTGAATTGTTTTATCCAAAAATCGTAGGGGGCGTTTATTAGAGCAGGGGTGTTTATTAGGAACAACACGGTATGTCAACTGGTACAGAGCTCTGGAATAATGTACCAAATGAGATGCAATATGAGATATGATATGCAATATGAGATATGATATGCAATATGATATATGATATGCAATATGAGATATGATATGCAATATAAGATATGATATGCAATATGAGATATGATATGCAATATGAGATATATGCAATATGAGATATGATATGCAATATGAGATATATACAATATGAGATATGATATGCAATATGAGATATGATATGCAATATCAGATATGATATGCAATATGAGATGATATTCAATATGAGATATGTATGCAATATGAGATATGATATGCAATAAGAGATATGATATGCAATATGAGATATAATATGCAATATGAGATATGATATGCAATAAGAGATATGATATGCAATATGAGATATGATATGCAATATGAGATATGATATGCAATAAGAGATATGATATGCAATATGAGATATATGCAATATGAGATGATATTCAATATGAGATATGATATGCAATATGAGATATGATATGCAATATGAGATATGATAAGCAATATGAGATATGATATGCAAACAGCAAAAAGAATGTGCAGATGGACATGCAGTTTTTTCAATGCCTGTATATGCACGGCCATTCTGAAGAAAGAAAAATATATCAAAACTTTAAAGAAGTCAAATTTCAAAATCTCATATCTTCAAAATAACAAATAATAAGTAATTCCAATTTCTGTGTGCTATTATGTTAACTGACCAAATCTATTTACATTTGTGTTTATTACAGCCGAAAACATTTAGTACAAGCCTTTTATTTGTATACAACTCTTAAAAGTTGTTAATTTGTAGATCTGCTTTATGTTTTTATTTACAATGCTCAAATCTAGCACTACCCGACGCTCATTTCTAGTTGTTAATGCGGGGCAAGTAGTCAATGCTAGCGAGCAGTCAAGGTTAAAACACAGGACCTAGTGCCCTTGACAAGGGGATAAAATTGGGTTTCAAAAAGTACCATAAACAAGTAATTTGATAAGTCAGTCTACAAAGCACCCTAAACAAGTATGACAAGTGTAAAATCCTACCCTTAACAAGTACTGATCCCTAAGCAAGTAAAATATCTATTTCATAGTACTAAGAATACGATACAAACTTGGAGTTCCCAAATTGGACCCTAATTACAAAGGTTCAAGTCCCGGTTCAAGTGTAAAGAGTACACATTTTTTCCTGATTTCACTGTTTTTGCTACCCTTTTCATGTTACGTGCATATTGTGTCCTGCAATCTTGAAAGAAATACCTTTTTACGTATTTCTTTAATCGTGCATCCCCTTGCCCCCTGGGAGCTAGCCTTACAGGCAAATTGTTAAAAAAGTTAAGTATAAGGCATTCTCAGGCATTTGCTTTGAGTTTGATGGAAATAAAGTATGAATATGAATTTACGAAAATTTATCAGAACAGATTATTTTTCTTATAATTTCACTTCACGGTAAAGGCCTTGTCTTATATCAAATGTAAACACAATTTACTATGTCCATGACATTAAAATCTTTAAATTCACCTTGCCTTGCCTGATAAAACCAGAGCATCAATGATGCAGTGGCCTATTAATAGCTCTATTTTAAAGCTAATGTTCCCTCATAACATGACGAGGCTATCAGTGATCAGTTTATGGACCTCTAAGAAGCTGACGTAGTTAATAATTATTTGATGACATTTTCTGCACCAGCCAATTTCTTCATAGTAGTTACCACACAGCTACCACCGAGTAGACATGGATTACCTACCCATTAGACATACACTCACTGGTTAGGATTCTGTGTATTTTGGCCATTTTTATAGATATTTTTGGCATATATTTGCATTTTTTGCTACATGTGCGGGAATAGGGTTTTTTATGATGCCCGATTTGAATTTCATAATGATTTTCCTGAAAAAACATTCAAAAAATGCTAAACAGAGAAAAAGTGTATAGCGCCCTCATTTTATGAAATTAGGTCAAATTTCATTCACTCTCAAAATGGCGTCATAGTAACCGTGAAGTAGCTACGTGGTAGCTGTGTGTCTACTCCGGTACTGTCTACACAACATCCACCTTCTCTCCACCTTGTGGGCAACTACAGGGTAGCCATTGGGTAGGTACAGCAGAGTAGTCACATCACTGTA
>JAMKCH010006192.1:0-56146 GCA_023653785.1 Ophioderma brevispina
TAACGTCTGCCTACATGATCGAACAACTTTACGATCAAGACTCAAACATGGTAATTGAGTAACTGTTATGATTGGTTTCAATATTTAATTTTTATTTTAATTTTATTAGTGAACGTTTGAACTACACCTCATCGCATTTTCCAGAAAAAGAACATCCAATATTTTTATTTTTAACACCAAAAATGGACAATTTTAAAATGAATTCCTTTTCAAGGGATGTCAGAAAACGCCATCTTTCTATCTACCCCCAGGCTCTGAATTTATTTCTAGTTGTATCATTTGGAATCGTTTTGCAACGTAGTATGTTGAGACTCAAAACAACAAGCCTCTGTTGGCGCTACTTTCATTAGGGTAAATACATTAATTCATATTGTTTGCTTAAAACCTCGTCCAAAGCATTCAGATGCCATTTGTCCACTAGTGTCAATTAGTGACTGCCTGCTATGCGGTCAGGCACACAAGGACCTGCGGTAATTCTAGAGTGGAAGCAGGCGGGGATCATATGAGAACCACAATGTTTGGACACGATAAGAAGAGTGCAAAACCACAAATTGCGCGGTGTTGAAACAGATCAAGTTTTGGCAGCGTGATAGACCTAGTTCACTTGCAGTGAGTTGCTGTGAGTTAAGAGAAAAAACCAGTTAACACCAGCGCGCCACAGATGCATTTTCCGCGTAGTGCTAGACACTTCTGTTTGGCACAACATTATTGGCAGCCTTTCTTTTTTCCTACACCGCTGCGGCTTGGCCTCTTTGGTAGCGGTCCCTATAGCTGTGAGGCGTAGAGCAAATACTAACTGTTTAACAATTTCAGTAGTCGTCATCAAAGGGGAAAGACAAAATAATCCGTGTAAAACTTGTTATAGGAATTATTAACAACACATAAACCACCTGTTCCCCCAAATAAAACTTGCCACATTTTCTTGGTGAAATTGAATAAAATGTCACCTATTTTTTTCTTCAAATCTCAGTGACAAATATGGATTCACATATACTTTAGCAAACCGGCAGCTAAAGATATTCAATAATCGATTTGCGGAGGAGAAAAAACCTTCAGATTCCTTTTCATCTGGATTGCAGGTCATTGTTATATTGGCCATGCAGTTGAAAATATTTGAGGTGTTATTAACTCCACGATTCTAGGTTGAGTACTTGTCCAGACGCAAACATCAAATATAAATTATATCTGTGCTCGTTAACAAATCTTCTTGATTCTCTATCTGCGTATGAGGCAGCAGCTAAATGTGTGTAAAAAACGTGGAGCCAACTCACTGTTGATTGGTTGCGGTTGAGAAATCTGTATCCACCGGCGCGGACGAAAGATAGGGCACTCACTGAGAACGTGATCCGCAGTCTGTGATGGAGTTCTTGGCAGGCTGGCGATGGTCACAGCCCCCAGTCGGTGCATAATTATGCTATTGAAGCGACCGACTCCTGTGCGGAAATCCGGTTTTAAGGTGCCATTCTTGCGTGGGAGATTTGCATACAAGTGTGTACGTTCCTTGGGTCTAGGTGTTAATAGAGAGTTGATCTGGTCTTGAAGTCTAGCCAGGGCCCCCCCAGTATTCACAGTCTGTAAGATGTTGAATGGGGAACTGGAGAGTTAGCAGCGGGTTGTCGGCAAGATGAAAGGTCGGCGAGAGCGGAGTATCGTCTACCGAGTTGGTGTGATTCGTTGACAGTGTTAGCAGCAGGTGCCTGTTGTCCAGCAGGGCCTTATTAACAAGTTTATGCGAGTGTGCTCCCTCCGTAGTGCTGCAGGTGCAATGTCTGAAAGCACTGTAGAAATTCAGAGGAGTGTGGGCGGAGGCAGCCAGTTATGGTTCTCAAGGTCTCGTTGAGTACCGAGTCCAGATTCTTTGTGTGCAGAGCTGTTGTTTTTTTACACCATGCTGGGGGCGGCATATTCAGCAGTGCTGTAGACCCGAGCCAAGGCAGTGGTGCGTAGGGGTCGTTGCGGCTGGCACGCCATGAAGATCCAGCAAAGTCTGCCACAGGACCCCCCAGTGATTCTCGAAGATACCTGGTTCCCATCGGGACTCGAGGTGCTGCCTGTATGTAAGTTGCCGGTCAAGCTTCACTCCCAAGGTAGGTGTGTAGCGATGTTATGTGCAGAGGCGCTCCCATTGGGTTGGATTTGAAGGTTAACAAATGTGAATAACGACATCCGGCCAACTCTCCGCTATTCTCTGCCACCTGTATTCCACTAGTGTCTATTCGCCACCGCAGTTTGTACCCAAGAGCTGAGACTGCTAAAATATTAAATTATTCCCCGAAAAAGACTTGTGTAAATGCGCCACCCTCAAACAGTGCCGATACTAGCAGCCATACTCCAGAGTTGTGTTATTTCGTTATACATAGTCCACACACCTCATCCAGGCAAAGCTTACGATAGGGACTTCATATCATGAAGGCGACAAGGCCCAGACCTCATTGAAATTGGTGGCACCGTAGACTTTGCAAACGATATCTTCGTGTCCGTGATTGGTAGCATCTGAATGGCTGGTTTCCAAAACCAGTCTCAACCAATGCTTTGTACAATCTAACGAGAGTTCTACGACATTAAAGACCTGTCACTTGCCATAACTGAGAGTCGATCGATCATTCTATGGTCTTTGAGGTTTTACATTTGCCGGGTTAGGGCTTGCCACTGTCCGACACTTGGGTTTGTAAGGGCTTGCTCCCCAAGTCATAAGGATAAGACCCCTGCGTCACCAGCCGTCTCTCATCAACGTTGCTCCAAAAAAGCTCACCGACAGCTTTGCAATATCTTCGGCTTCGAGTTGTTCAAGATAGGCGGGCCACTTGAAGATTTTATTGCTACCCACAATTGTGGATCGGATCGGGTAATACTCCTGAAAAGTTGAACTTGAGCATCACTTAGAACGGAAGAAGTTGCTTCATTCTAATTCAGATGCCCTTTGTATGCGGCTCGCGTCTTGAAGGAGTTCTTGTTGGCTATTGAAAGTCATAAGAATGCTCAGGGCAGGTCTTCCCTCTCTCGCCCTTTTGAGGCAAAGGTATTAAGATGAGATTGAGAGCAAGACTGTGGTATAACAATCTGGTTTGGTTTACAACTTCTCGTTGTCATGCGTGTACATGATGATGGAGGTTCTTGTAAACTGATGCAGAGTCTGAATGACTACATCGCATATGATATGAACAACATCAATACATTGTTGCAATAACTAATTCAGTCGTGTTGTCATATTGCAAAAGGAGCGCCTGGCGGGCTGAATGCTCGAAGTCGAAAGTGCTATGGCTTCGGGCGAACTCTACGGCCTTGTCGGGGTGTCGTAAAATGGCTCTACGATGTACGCTGCCGGGGTCGTGTCATGGTTCTTGGTGGTAGTAGGCGCCTCCTCATCGAGTGTTAGATTCTGGCCCGAAATCATGGCCCACAGGACCATAACCAGTTTTCTTACTCATAAGGCCAGTCTCTGATGTTTTCATTGTAACTTTTTATTTATTTATTTATTTATTTCAGGTATAAAACAGCTAACCGGCAGCATATGCTGAAAAGCAGTAAGCTTACAATATTGAAATCACAAATATACATGAGATTTGATTATTTTTTCAAAAAATATAACATTTAAAAATTAAAATACAAAAAGAAACAATTTAGAATATACGCAGTTTAAAACAAGTAAAATTCATTGGAAAGCCACATAATAAAAAATATAGTAAAGCACAATATCATTTTAAAAAGGTTGAATAACCACAGGTTTTTAGTTTTTGAATGACAACTGGGATAGCATGTGACGCTGTCTTTCATAATGGATGACCTGCTGACCAAATTTAGAACCAAATCCTCCCTCGCTGGAAAAGGCTAGTGAGATTCAAGAATGTGAGAGCATCCCTTCATAATGTTGAATTCTTTTCCCAAGGATTATAGCCTGCAAGAGCGTTTTTGAATCCTTTCCAATTGGAAAGAACTGTTGTTTTTTGTGAACTTGACTGCCAAACGGCGCATGCGTATTCGAGCAAAGGTCGGATATAGATCTGATATTGGTCCAGATGTCTTCCACATGAGCTCCAAACCCTCATAGTGAATATTAGCACGACACCGTTTGCTAGCCTAGATTATCCATTGTTTTTCACCTGTATATCCCAACCTAAATTATTTTGAATGATCAGACCAAGCAACTTCATTTAACTGTTTCAAGAATCTCATCACCACCAGGACTAAGCTGGGGATACTGGATTGGTGTTTTCAATAAAATTACATGTAGGACATGGCATTTGGAAGGCTTAGACGCATATCATTTTCTTATACAACCATTCATCAATGGTAGGATGGTGATTGAGTTTGGTGGAAAAACTGACTTAACATTGACAATCTCGCCAAGAGTGAGATCCGACAAATTTCCAACGGAATCTGTAGTTACAGCGAGCATCATTGACCACGACACTGAAAATACCAGGCCCCAGTTTGGTACCTTGGGGGACACTGCAGGTGATGGTCTTTAAATTTGAAAGTGACCCATAAATATGACGCACTGAGGGCGGTTGTCAAAAAAAACTATAGATGTTGGAATTATTGATGGTCTCACCCCTGATTTGATGATTTAGTAATGGAACATTAGATTAGACGGTCAAAAGCGTTGGTAAAGTCCACAGTACACAGAGTTCATATTGTTCCAGATATCAAGACCTGAAACATAACTGTTGAGCATGTCACAAGTAATGAGTCGTACTGGTTTGCTTGGCATTACCATAGTGTTTACAGGACCCACTCTGAAGAAAAGTCGTCTCTAAGCCAATAGCTAAAAAGCTCAAAGACACGACTAATTTTTTTGTATCGCAATAGACCGTAGTTCGTTTGCATTAGTGGGTTTCTTAACCTTGCGGCACTGGGATAGATAGCTGCCGTCTTCCACCAGATGGTAAGGTACCCTCCTGCAGATGCATTGAATATCTCACAAAGAGGAGAAAGCTCAAATGAGAAGTCTTTCAATCAAGTTGAATGGGTAAATCCTCAGGAATAACCAGCCTTTGAAGCATCATTTTTAAGTTGCGTCAAAACATCAACATCGATCCAATTCTAGGGGGTTGTTTGAGAGGGTAAAAAGGCTGGTAAACTTCCAATCTGATTGTGAGGAAGCGCACAACAAACAGTCCGAGTTTTTCATTTATTTTCTGATTGACCTTCCACACAGAAGAATCCCCAGATCTTTGAATATCAAAGATCACCATGTCATTTATTGTTATGACCTGTGTTAAATTTCTTATATTCTTGTTGTCCCATTTATTTACCAGGGTGAATTTTTTAAACCCTTAACTTTCTCTGGATAGAATTTTTCTTCTTAGAATATTTTTTGTCATAACACCTTTATTACGAAGTTAATTTTCCACAAGCCTATATTCCCGATTCCCCTATTTTGAAAGCTTGTTGGCGTTGATCATTAGCTTCCCGAATCCTATCCTTCATCCAAGTTTATCACTACGCTGTCTAGCGTTGAACTGGTTTGGTAGGGAAGCGTGCTTCATATTATGTTTCAGAGGTCATTCCAAAGTTTTGTGCCATTTTTTCACCTGAAGCACCTTAAACTCTATAAATAAAATAATAAAATTTCTGTTGTTTGTTTAATCGAACCCACGGTCTTACGGGCTTTACTAGCGGTATTAAAGCGTATCCCTGCCTAATCCTTTGGGAACCCTGTGGGCGACATACGGCGTGCTGTAACGGTTGCATGTCGCGGAATCTCGGGATCTGGCTTACCGGGGTACCCCCCCCGCGGCATGTGCTGGAGGCCTGTTCTGAGGGCTACGTGGCTCAGTTCGTGGCTATTAATCGGTCCATTCGGGACTCTTTGGAGTACGGTGTCCCGGTATCACCTGGAGCGAATCCTTGAGCCTGTGGCTGTAGTTGCTGCCCTCCCGGCTTGCAACGGTGCTAAAGGCCTTGTACCAGGGTGATGCAACGGGTGAACTGTAGTCACGGTCCTTTGCCAGACTTGCTTGGAGTCCGGTGATCACCTTGCCGTGTTGCTGGCGGCTTGTGCCGGGTTCTGCGGCTATATCGTTTTTGGCTTATAGACATTCTCTTCGGGCCTTGCTTTTGATCTCGTGCGATCATAAATGTCGCGCGTGGTACGTGCGGTACAAAGCTTCTTTGTTCCTCCAACGATCGCGGATCGTCTTGGACGGGCTCTTTCGGTGTCCAAGCGGCGGTGTCCGTAGTCATCGCGCTGCCTTGTGACGCGTGTGATGGGATCCTGGGTCGCGTCTTCGGTTCGGGCTGGACTGCTGAACCGGAGGAGATGCGTCTTGCATTTCGCTAGCTTGTCCTGATCATTGAGGGCGTGGAGCGACTTCAATTCTCTGCGAGGCGAAAGGATTGTCGATTCCCGTTGCCTCTTTATAAGGCAGACCTCGAAGTCTGCGTGGCAGGTCCTTTCGCTATTCGCAGAGGGATACTTCCGAAGCCCTGCACGTTTGCGGGACTCAGGGCTGCCTCCTTGTGTAAGCTCGTCGCTTCATTCTCCAGGTCATTAGTGGCGTGGGCTACGAGGCGATAGTTGAGATCTGGGTCATATAGAGATGGCAAAAGATAGTGCTAAACCAACTGTGTACGACACTTCAACCTTAATATTTTTCTGCATTGTATGCACTCTCATAATAGTAGCCTTATCAGCCATGCTAATTAAGATTGAAATTAAAAAAAATGGCCGCCATTCACGTTGCTCCATAACTGGTTCAGCCATACCCCGTTCTTTTAGAAATTTTTTGTAAAAATGTTACAACATGAGATGTTGGATCATGGACACCCACAACATACACTTAATTAAACCTCATTTGGCATAACCAAAATGCCGCCATTTTCGTAATTTTAGAATAATTTGACTTCAACATTCAAGGTATCATAGGGATGAACTTTACACTCTAAGTCTAATAAGTACACTATTTGCACACATAACATTGTATGTATGCAGACTTGAAGGTGACAACTAAAGCAAGTAAGTTTGAATAAACAAAAGGCCGCCATTGAAATTGCGCCATAACAGTTTTGGCTATATCCGGACTTCGTGAAGAGATATTTTAGATTCAAAACTGCTAAAATGAGGTGTTTGATTAAAACAACCAAACTATGAATTCATATCCACTTCCAAATAAATGTGGCCGATATACATAAGTTTTAAATAATAAACCCTTTTTACATATATCCCAAATAACCGCCATTGTTACCCACATTTCAGCACTTTAAGGTAAGTTGCTCTTTAATGGTGGGCCGTTTTCAATCATGGGTGCATTTTAAACATAACCCTCGTCCTTATCAAAAGGGGGGGGGTTCCACCCCCCCTATTAAACTTTGCTCCGTGGCGCTAAAATGCAAAAGCTTGCGTAAAGTTTCCGGTAATTCGTTTTCTTCGGGTATCCTTTTCCGGTCATTTAGCGAAAAATGTGAAGGTACACCTTCACGGGGTTTTAATGGTAATCCGTCAAAGTCGAGTTGTAGGGGGGGGGTTGCCACCGCAGAATATTGTATCGTACATTGTTTGAATTATTATGCATCAGATATGCTCTAAAACTCGTATATTTATGAAAACTATCAGTTGTCACCATTTAGAGCTAAAACCCGCAGGAATTGATATTCTAGGAGCTTTTTTAGCGCAAAATCGGATTTTCGCCTATTTTCTGTGACAAATGCCAATTTAGTATAGGAGCCGCTCGCGCGGACTTTATGATGTCATTGTGACGTGACGCCCCATACAGGTATGTTTAGTACTTATTTTGGTATCAATGAAAGTGTAGGACCAAGTAATCCATTGGTATCAAAATCATAAGCATCGGATGCTTGATAAGATTCTCCCCCCCCCCCCCCCCCCCCCCCCTTGGTAAATCGGTGTTAAAAAAGGCTTTGGTAAGACGAGGTTAAGTGTTAATCCTATTCACTTGAAATTCATATGTCTAATCCCTTACCCTTTAAAACCCACCTGACAAAAAAACTCACCAGAGTGGACCCTTTCCTTGGGTTAGTGGGAAATTGATCCTAGATTCTTACAACAAAGAATACTACTACCTCAATTTTCGCGGTGATGTCAGATTTTCCTCTAGGGACGTTAGGGATACTAGAGTTTTTTAAAACCACTTATTTTTCATAAAGTAGAATTATCACATTACATTTTGCACTACAGTTATGTGTGTTTCAGTAGTTATTAATTCGTCTGATATTCTATAGATTAAACCAGTTTTTGCAGTCAATTAGCATACGCTATAAATCTGTTAACCCATTAAAATTGACATACGCCTTATACATAACTATTGACCAACGCACAAAGTTCTTTATTACAAGTATTTGCCACTCTATATCCTCTTGGAGAGTACGCCACCATAATGGCTGTTTGTAGCTGCAAAGAGGAGTGCTTTGTTCAGCTAGGAGGCGAAAAGAACTGATGAAGTAGGCCCTCCACCCAAGAATGGACTACCTATAATGGAAAAATTGAGGTGAGAAAAGTCCAAATTAAGAATTGAGACAATCAGTCTAAGAAGATCGAAATTCAAACCAAATTCCATTGAATTTTTCAATCAAATTTTAGACTTTTCCCTCAACCATCTTTTAGATTATTGTTTCATCTTTGGTTTTAAGAGGTACACAAGGGAGTATCTCCGCAACCTCTCCTGTTCACACTATCCAACAACCAACTAGAAAGACTGCAGGAACCTGTCGGTTTATATATGCATAGGATCTTGGAAGTAGCGACAGCGCAGACTTCAACGTTTTTGAAAGAGAGACTCTCCAAAACTTTGGAATGATACAATTATTGCGTTTTAGCCTACGCAACATGAGCCAAACGTCAGCTAAAGTAAACCTGGTCTGGAACACCCCTGGAGCCACTGCGATACCAACGTCTACCTAGGAGTTGAACCGCACTCTCACTTTTAATAAGACCCACGTCAATAAGACGAAAGTAAAGTATGGTCACGCAATAACATCAATGGAGAACTTATACATCCTATAATAGTAGTAATTGCTCCACCAGACATCGTCGTAGCGAGCATGCAAGGCGTAGCTGCCAAGTATCAAATGTGAAAGCACCCTATGTCTTAGCAGAACCTGCTGCCAACCGCCCTTAAAGCCAAAAGAGTTTTCGTCTTGCAGAAAGTCCACCTCTTGAATCGTCTCTAAGGAGTTTAATAAGAGAGTAACATCTATATCTATTGGGGTAAAAAAAAAAAAAAAAATTGAAACCGGTGAGAATCTCCACCTGGAGCTGACTCCTCCATTGGCTGAATGGCGATGGCCTCACCAGATTGAGAACAGAATTGGCCGATCTAAGGTTTCCTTGTCAGAAGGGGCTACCTGGAATTAGATCAGGACACTACCTGTTTTGTGGAACCGCACCACATGCAATGGAACCTCTCTTGTCTGCCCACTGTTGGAGGAACACTGCCCTGTCTGGGAAAGATCAACCATGCCAATAAACTTGACTCAACATTAAATGGCCTCCTGCCGGCTTAACAAAAATGTCTTTCGTTCAATCACAACGGATAACATATACCATTTAGCAGGAATTGCCCCATCAGACTCCGTCATAGTGTAGCGAGCATGCAAGAGCGTAGCTGCCGAAGGTAATATCTAATGGTGAAGCACTCTATTCGACAGATACCAGCTGCCAACCGCCTTAAGATCCGAGTAGAGTTCTTAGCAAGGTCCTCAACCTCTTGAATCACTCTCTAAGTGAGCGAAGAGATTCGCAGGTTGGAAAGAAACACTTGCTATCAACCAAGTAACATCTATTGGTGTTGAGCCCGGTGAGCATCTTCCACCTGGAGCGGACTCCTCATGGGCTGGAGGGCGATGCCTCAACATATTAAGATTGACAGAACCAGAATGGCGATCTAAGGTTTCTTTGGCAGAGTGGACTTACCTGAAAGCATAGGACAACTACCTGTCGTTGTGGAACAACCACAGACAATGGAACGTCTCTCGGTCTGCAGGGTCAGACATTTCCCGTGAGGAAGCTGGCCAAGTAATGTTATTCACGTCTTTGAATGGGTGATCTAGTCACGACATGTTAACTTTTGAAGTTTTTAAACGTGGGATGTTGAGGACTTTGAGTCAGAACCATTGCCGTCCAGCAAATGCCTGACAGAGTCCACCAATCAATTACTTTACTGTGTATGATGGATACCTGTTGTGGTACCTTGTCCTGGCTTTATGTTCCACACTTCATAAACATATTGCCGCTACTGTCAATTGGTGAAAGGCCAGGCTGGGATAGACAACTGTGTGCACATAATGGTTCAGAAAATAGGGCGTGTCGGTCTCTCTGCGAGCTTGTTTAGAGCCGTACGTTTCCTCGGGCAATGCACAATCCTCACAATGACATCTCTCATGAACTTCTTTGCAAACTGCAAAGAGTTCACTATTGTTAGTATGCAGTTAGATTACCAATCAAAGATGAGAACAACTTTGCGGTACTAATTTGTTTGAGGCAAAAAAGGTTAAAATTGAATCTGGCCAGCTTCCTCCTGTTGAGGACGGCTTCATGCAGAGGGGGCAAACTTATGGTGCAGAAGCCTCTCCAGCCACTTCAACCACCAACGTTCCTGGATGGATGGCACGTCAGATGGTAATTTGTAGTCATCAAGTGATGAATGACAAACCTGCAGCAGACGTTTTTGTTTTAAGAGTTCTTACCCTGCACTAATTGCCCAAGAATTTGCAAGTTGCCAGACTGTATGTATGGCTATTGGGATGTCCTGTACAGATTTATGCATGTATCGATATGTGAAAACAGGGACAGTGTGGTCATTACAGTTCTGATGAACTATCGGGACGAGGACGAGACAAGACTATTAAAGAGACACCTACAGAGGATTGAACTATACTTTTTAATGAGAACTTATGTGAATTGGTGAATAAGGTTTATGTATAATGCTTGGTAAGATAAAGTTATTTATGGTCAAAATAGTGCATGCATCTCTAATTTATTGAAATACTACTGAAACACATTGTAGTCCAAGTAATGGATCCTCAAAATATTCTATATGCAAATTAAGTGCTTTAAAGAAACTATTGTATAATAGACATATTTATTCTGAGGTATCCACACTTAAAAACGGGCCCATGATTCAAAGTGGGCTACAATTCAAACAGCAACGCAAGTACCTCAATGAATAATTTGTGCCATGTCGACCGTTGGGATATGCAAATTAGATTTTTTTTTTATTCAATGATGGCTATGAATTCTTTTGGTTGTGTTTAATCACCATCTCATTTAGCAGTTTTTGGCCTAAAATCTTTTCCTCTATAGTCCAGGATATGCCGGCAACTAGTTATGTTGTTTATGAGGGGCAACCGCCCTTATATTGCTTGGTAGCCTAGAGCAGTTTTTTATTAATGTTACATTTGTTTACTTTTACTATATTATTTGGTTAGGTTCGACCACACAAATTGCCAGTACTTTGTATGATGATAGAAACGGGATGTAGAAGGAGAAGGTATATGATTTGAATTAATATGGCAAATATCGGAAATCTGACAGAAAATTGTTAAAAACAGCTGAATTCTTAAGTGTTGATTTGCGAGAGATCTTTTAGCAGAGAAAGTGTTTTTTGAAGAGGAATAAAATCTGCGTAAGTTGTTTGAGCCCGAGTGTACCTTATTCGCGAGATGGTTTAACCAGTTCAAGTGGCTATAGTTCTGTTTCGGCTCCCTTACTTGGTGCAAGGGGTGAAATTTTTAATAGTGAAAGGGCTGAGGCAATCTAGGCATACTTTTTAGGTTTTGACTTCTACTGTTTTAAATATATTATATATAAAACTGTATATAATATAAGGGGGAATATAGGGATATTTGTAATGTAGAATAAGTATGCTGTACTTTGACGAAGACATCTTTGCTTGGTCTCGCCGTTGCGACCCCCGAAAGCTAAATGGAAAAATCGCACATCTTACGTCATAGGTCGGTTTGCGAGATATCCACGTTGGAAGAATCGACTAATCAATCCAATATCCCATAATGACATTACGTCCAAATTGTTCAAATAACGGCTGGTAAGTTTAAAGCTTGTAAACTTAAATTATCTGTTACATGTGCAGTCTACTGCGTTATGGGAACGGTAAAATCGATCGCCTGATCTAATCTCCAAGCTTATCACCTAATTAGTGGTAACGGTGAAGAATCGAGTAATCACTAATATCCCATAATACATTGTGTCAAGTTATCCCCAATAACATTGATAACAGTGAGCGACATAGCGATTGTCACGCAATCTGATACCTTATCTATGTGTTGTGGGATTATGGTGAAAGCATTTAATACTTTTCAATCTCCATATAGGGTACTTAAGCACTCAAAAGGGCGTCCGTGCTATGTTGTTTATTGCATGCCCGACTAATTGACAATGTTTAGGACTACGTGCTAACTAATAGAAAAAAATAAATATTGCTTTTGCTGCGGGTAAAGTTAGTTTTTAACCAAGGAAAATGTTGTAAATGAGAAAAAATTACCCAATTTGATAGCTTAAACATGACATTAAGCTTAATTTTTTGTTTTTTTTTTTTTTTTTTTTTTAAAAGTTGAAAATTTTGTAATGATATAGCTGCTATACCTGATATTTTGGTCATTTTGAGACAATGGGACTTTGAAGTTACAAAAAACACAGTTTGTTTTTGAGTCAGTATTTTGAAGAAATATCAATTTCTCCACCCTATTTTCATAATTTCTTAAACTACGACGTCATAGTGACCATATTGCGATGTTGGTACTTAATTTTGATACAATAGAAATGAGTAACTCTAAGCTATCGCGTGGTACCTAATTTAATTGGATGCCCAGTAAGGAAATTGGGGGGGAGGCGTTCGGGACTTGGAGGAGGGTGGGCGCGACCGTGTGTGTATAGTCTTGGGCCAGATAGGTTGGTCGGTACCTCAGAGTGGCAAAGACAAGTGTGCTATCACTTATTCAGAAACCTCTCTTAAGTAATTTTGCATGCATAGACATTCCAAATAAAGGGTTAGTTTAAGGGGCTTAAGCTGCTAATTTGTAAAAAAAAAAGTTTTATAGATAAGGGGTTCTGCTATCGGATGGTTATCGAATTACCATCTGACAGAAAAAAATTGTTACATATGGAATATCCTTTCCGCCCTCAAATATTATTTTGGCGTGCCACAAGGTTCCAATGGCGGTCCTCTTCTTTACTGTACAATAATGATCCTCCTCTTTGCTCTAGCTTTCCTCACTATATACACTTTGCGGATGACACTAAACATTTCCTTTACTCACATGAAGACCCGAGATACTCGAACCACGCTTAATATATGGTTTCCATTATCTCCAACTGCTTCAAAGGAAGGAACTCTCTAACTTAAAGCTTAAAACTTATAGCTTAAACAAATTGATGATCTTCAAAATAAACATATATTACAAGGCCAGAATAAGTACAAATTGATAATAATATTAGTGAGGTAAACACCACTAACTTCCTTGGCGTAATTAGTGACAACAACTTTCTTGGCACTCTCGCACCCCACACTCTTTTAAATAAATTGTTTCTAATTAATGGCAACACCCGCCCGCAAGTCCGTTCGTATCTTCCCCTAACTTCTTTGCACTTTGTACAATATTTTTATCCTCCCTAAGTTTACTGTCACCGAAGCGTAATCGCTCAGTGGTGTGATGCGAAAGAGAGTACAATATAAATCTTTCATCACATTTTCACAGAGTCCTTGAACACTAAAAATATTTTAGCAAGGATAACGTGTGTTGCGAGTTTGGGTATTTGGGTTGTATGTGTCTGTTTTGTGTAACTGAATGTGAGATTTGAATACTTTACGTATATTTTGGTTTTGATAATAGTCATATCTAATTGTTGTCCATAATAGTTAATTTTACATATTTTTAAAAAGAACTTTATGTACTTAATCCTTTGAGAACTAAAATTACTATATGAAAAAGAAAAATACTAAAAATAAAAAAAGTAAAAAAAATGTAAAAGTCTTCATTTCCTCGGGGCACATTCAGAATTGGGCATGGACAATGTATAGACAGAGCGAAAACAAGCCTATAGGGCCTTGTTGGTGTTTTTCGATGGCTTTTCCAGATCACCTGCAAAACCTTTTGGAAGGCCACCTCTAAGCTACTGAATTATGTGTTACAAACGTATAAAAACTGGCCAGTTCCCCAAAGGGTTAACGAAAGGCATCTGAGTTGGCTTGCATTATGCGCATTAAGGCGCGGTTCATCGTACCAATTTTTCAGTAGACACCACCCAGGACACAGTTAATAAATTTAGGCAATTTCAAGGTTTCACGCCACCAACCAAATGCTCAGAACAGGCCATAACAAAAATAAAGGCTAGGTTTTTTTTTTTTTTTTTTTATTTTATAAGTATAAATCGTACCTTCTGAATGATTTTCAAGTCAAATTGAAATTCAATGTGTTTTGGGTCAAACATTTTCTTGAGAAAAAGCTATCTACAGGTTTTATTTCCTATACCAGCACACAGTAAAGGCTATTTTGAAGGCTTCCAGGCTCCATACCGTAGTGCCAACGGGTTCTAATTCACATGCCAGATGATCTATCGTGTCGCGTGTCCAATAGAAATGGGGTCAAGAAAAAGTTGTGACGTGTTTTAACCCCAAATTACGATCTCATCTGGCCTATAAAGATGAGTTCCACGAGTAAACGAGAAAAAAATTTGCCCGGATGAACTACAAACAACCGAAAATGAGCTAAAATGATTGTTGTGTTTTCATTTTGCACGACCGACCTACTAATGTCCAATGTCAGTAATAGTAAGAAATCTTATGGATCATTTATTAAAAACCACTTTTTTTGTTAGATTTGCATCGACCGACCTGCTATGTCATAGATAGTAAGAAATATTTGGATCAATTTCTGTAAAAACCACGCACAAACACACAGAGCAACAACGCACATTTACACAAGCAAAACTAAAATGCAAGCAATGGACAGGAAAGAAACACGCACACCCGCGCATTCGTAATATGACATATTGCCGTGCAAAATCAAAGTAATTATTGTCGAATCATCCGTGCGCCCTCCCTAATCTCATGTTAATCCTTGGAGAACTAACGGCGACTAATCCCGATCAAAATTACTACCTGTCAATTTGGGGCTTAAAAACTGTAAAAATTCTTCCTTTTTCCGGGCACATTCAGAATTGGCATGGAAATGTATAGAATGAGTCGAAACAAGCCTAGAGGCCTTGTTGGTGTTATAGATGGCTTTCCAATTCATAACCTGCAACATTTGGAAGGCCACCTCAAAAGCTACTGAATTATGGTTACACAACTAACAAACTGGCCAGTTCCAAAAGGGTTACTATTTAAAGCCACTCACATTTCAACGATTTCCCTGTGTTTTTTTAAAACCTGAAATAATATGTAACGGGACTGGCCTTTTTGGCCTTGTGTAATACCCTTAGTCTAGGCCTGCGCTAGGCTAGGCACTGCACACGTTAATTGTTCTTGATGGCGCTTCATTTGAAACTTCTAGGACGCTTCAGATCGTGAGATCATTGTTTATATGTCAAACTGCGATGATTTGGTTGATTATTTTCGAAGAAATATTCCAAATGTGGCTGTCATGTAATTTTGTAGTTCGCCGAATTTTTCGTGTAAGATTCGCAATTTCACGTATCTTTTGTGCCAGTTGTCCTTCCTTGTTTTCAATATTTACCTCAATGTTTGTACTCCCAGGTTTTAGATATTGTATTCCAATGTCTTGAGTACCATTAGCACACAGTATTTAATTCCTAGGCAGTCAGATAATGTCGAAAATAGCAGTTTTTGAAGTGTTGATTTTAACGCACCAAAATTCACCTTTAATGTTTTGCAATTTTACGTGAGTACGTTACAAATCTCGAAAATTGTTGGGATTCCTATGAAATGTCGTATTTTTTTCCGTAAATGTTGGATTCCTTGGAATAAAATGCCCTGTGAATGTTAAATTTGATGTAGATGCGAATAAGGTAAAATTTGTGTTATTTGTTAAGGTTTAGAATAACTTAAAAGATGTAGAAATCTCTAAATTGTAGCTTGTATTTCACATCTAGGAAACACTTTGTTTTGTTTTGAGCGATCATCATCTTGGCCTCCGTCAGTCGCAGCGACTAGGATAAAGCGCCCCCAATTGAGTCACAGGTTTTTTTTTGTAAGTTGAACACGACGTCTGTGGTTGAAGAGAGGCCAGTCCTAGAGTGGCAGTCTCGGCCACAAGGTTGCTACATATCTGGGATTCCCCGCTTGACTATCACAAGGACGTGTCACTTCTTTTAGCTCGCTGCCTTCTACACTGGCTGATGATCTGTTGCCCCCCAACCCAGCCGCGCTCCACGTCATCCGCAAGGTGCGACCGTCAGCAGTTGTTCTCACCGCACCCAATGTCGATGTTCAAGGACACATATCACGCTTACAAATATCCCTGCAGCGGAGCACGGGCCGACACCCCCCCCCCCCCCCCCGCAGATGCCAAGCCCAGGTCACACATGACAACACCCCCCCCGGCAGACGGCCATCCTCCACCCGACGGACACGGCCCAGCCACCGGAGCCCGCTCCTCCACGAAAATGCACCAGATGGCGGTGGATTTCCAGACCCGAGCCAGGATCTCGAATCCGGCACCACGTCCTTACCAAGTGACACCAGAATGCGTCTAATACAGCGCAGATTGAAGCTGTTGAGTTTCTTCTCAAGCCTAGAGTATGTTGTCCATGTCTCACTACCAAACAGTAGTTGGCTGACAATGCAGGCGCTTGTAAACGCCGCCCCTGTCCCGATGGACAGCCCCGGATTTTCCCACACACGCTTTGTAAGCCGGCTAAGTAGCCTGCACTTTAACCAATGCGTTTTCCGATTTCCTGGCATCGAGAGACAGACTGTCACTGACTGGTGGACCTAGGGTAGGTGACGTCCTGAACAACCTCAAGTTTGTAATTGTCGATTGTGATGACAAGGTGGTTCTTGCAGCATCTTGGTGACGACCATTAGTCTTTTCAACACCGACGACAAGTCGAAGTCCTTATAGGCCTGTGAGAAGCGATCTATAAGCAGCTGAAGTTCCCTGCTTGGAATGGGAAGTAATGGCAGCCTACATCCATGCAAACAACAGCCACGAATCAACACCATCCGACGAACCCCCGTCCCAGCTCCAAGGCGTGCAGGATTGAAGACCCGACCATCAGACCCGGCGCCGCATGAGATGGCCCCCCGTGGCTGTAACCGAATGCTATCTTCAGAAGTACTGAAAGATATCCCAAAGAGCGTTTGGGCCAAAAACCACTCTATCAGCTGATTACTACTTAGCATAATTATTGCCAATGTGGATACTCGCCATGAGAGCTGTGGAGTTGGAAACGTCAGAACTTTTAATAGCCAATCACTTTTAACCGGGGTGTTTTGATCAGTCTTTGTTGTTACTTCTGGGTTTGTTTTTAGACAACACCGCTCAGTCGGGGGGCTAGCCCCCGGAGAAGGGCAGCCATAGCCCCACAAGCGATCCAACCATAGCCGGCCAGGGAAGAGCAAACCACTCAATATTCCAAATAACCTTACTCAAAAGTCAGGATAGGGTTGACTCAGGAGCTAGTGGACAAGCTCTAGTGACCGGTGTCGCCTAAATCAAATCTGGCTATTGCTTAATGGTTGTAGCAGCCTAGGCCTACAATATAATTGGGTCTGAGATTTCAATAAGGCTTTTGCTACCATGAAGCAGGAAAAAATGGGCCAGATAAATTGGGTTCATCATAGCTGATAAATGATGCATATCGATTAATTATTGGTGATTGATAGAGCTAAGATGAGAAATCAATTATTGGCAGCAATTTAGATTCATGATCACATTTGTTTATAGTTGAAGATTAAGGAATTTATTTTTAATTCAAGAAATAACAAAGGAAAATTTTCTTTCAAGTGAATAGTTGCACTAATTCTGGAACTCTGCATTGCCACATGAGTAAAATATAAATAATAATAAATATTTACAAATTTTGAGAAAATTTTTCCTGAACTTGTAAACAATTTCGAATTCAGCAGTGTTGAAATCTGAATTGTATGAAAAGCACTTTATTTTGGTTTCTATTGATTCTTGATAAATAACTAATCTCTTTGCACTGATTATATGTTTGAAACAGAAAAGGTTTCCCTTGTATTTGTTTTTGGTCTCTTCTTTAATTATAAATGTAAGTAACGTAAAAGTGTTTAATTTCTTGAATCTTCAATACCCCTACCCAACAATTATGAATATTCATTAGGGTTTTAAATTTTGACCGCCTCGTTAAAAATAATATTTGTTGAATATTTATGAATTCACTTTGTTTTGTTACAACCGGTGAGTGGTGTTTAACACCCACCCCAGGGGGGTGGAGGTGATCTTCACAATTAATCTTAAGCTCGGTTTACGTGGTTGATACCGTCCACCACCCCATGGCCAACGAGACCTCTGGGGTTGCTAGTTGTGTTAAATATTCAGGCTAAAGTAGGGGCATTTTTAGGATCGCCTGTGGAATATTAAGGTGTTGAGAGCGCAGCCCCTGGGTCCCCCGCACCAATAATAATGATAATAACATTATGTAAATTGATCAGGTTGATTCATAATGTATTATTTAATCATCTTTACTTGTAAGATTGAACGATGTAATTTTCACTGTACTGCATTGTTACATAATTATTATCATATTGTTTGTGCTCTGTTTCTATGTGACAAATCAAGATTGATTGATAGATTGATAATTCCATTTCCATGAACAAACGAATGGGGAAATTCATTGTCTGGAAAAGGGCACCACACAAATTCTAAAAAGTTAATCCGCAACCCAATTGTTTATATTAATTAATTTGGTCTATTCTTAAAAGCACTATCAGTGATTTGCTAAATCAGAAATTGAAAAGAATCAACAATCTGGTACTTCCATTTCGGTGACAAGTCAGGGGTGTTCCCTAGACACCTTTCAAGTGATAAGACCGAAAGCAACGTAATAAGGGCCAAATATTTTAATCATTAACTGTCCCGCACGCGTCCACGACACTTACTACAACACGTAATTGAATGGAGATTCGTATCTTGAACCCTGCTTTTTCTTCTTCATTTCCTGTTTTCGTCAATTTCATTTGGAAAAGATATTTATGGATTGACAGACTTTATCTTTCACTGTTAGCTATTCCTGCGAATTTCAAATATTTTTGACTTCTTTCGTTGGATCACTGATAGTTCCGTTAACTCATCAAAGCCTTGTTTAAAACTGTATAGTGCATCATTGTGGAGATGCGGCAAAAATGGCTACTTTTCAGATCCAATTGGCCACTCCCTAATTTTAAAAAAAACACGATCATATTTTTATTTTTTCCGTTCACTATAGTAATGTCTTAGAGCAATATATTGCCTGTGCAGAGTTTTGCCGAATTTTTCTAATGGGAAATAATTTTAGGATGTAGGGCTGGTCAGGAGCCCCCCCCCCCCCTCAAGCTAATGTGATGAAAATACTTTATCATTTCGAGTCGTTAAGAATGTGGACTATATAAGTACCTTAAAAAATGTACTTGCTTTGTCGTCATTTAACTTGTACTTGTGTACATTTACAGTATTATAAGCAGCATTCATTTTTACCAACTATGTCCTACTGTAAAAGTATATTTATCTTTAAAAGATGGTCTAAATTATAGCCAGGTTTGCTAGGTTGGTGAGGTCCCTCATGCTATTTTTAATATAGCCCTACATATTCCCAAGCTCTTTATTTAATAACTCACCGAATACACACATTTTCAAGAGTTTTAATTAAATTATCTTTTAGAGTATACTGTATAAACCGTATTTTTGTTGGCAGAATGCTCGTATAATATTTGTACAATTTACAATATCTTCATATTATACTGGTGTCCCTAGAACCCCCGGTTGAAGTCCTTTTTCATGTTAAGAAGGTCTCCTTTTGGTAAAATTGCCTCAAAGCTCATTTTAGCCAAATTTCGGCTCCCATTCTGGCAAATTTCACAAAATTATCAGTCCTAGACCCTACCTTTGGGACCCCCTTAAGTTCCCAAGCCCAAAGGTCGGAAATCGGGCCGCAACAATCCTACCTGAAAAAATAGAGCCACTCCTACCGGCGCAATCGATCTGCATTTAACTGTCATGCACAAAAGGCCCCCCCCCCCCCCCTCCATCGCCAAAGACGCCCGAATAAGGTTCCGGAAGGAACCGAACCAAACCCCTCCGGAAAGCGAACAGCCGAGAACCGCGAAAATTCTAGTTGGTCTTTGATGTCGTTCTTGTCATGTACAATATAATTAGGTCCTTGAACCACTGTAAAATTGTATTTTAAGGTAGGTGACCCCTTTACCCCGACGCTATGCTCTAGTTTTGGTTTCCCCACCATGATGTATTTTTGTTATGATCAGTGCGTTTCTATATAACAACGCATATTATTAATATTGATTTCATGGTAAAAACTAAACTGAAACCGAATCGGACAACATCCATACAAGGAGGTTCCCATTTTTAGTGCAGCGGTTTGGAACTGCAAAAATGGTCGACATACCCTCCCCTCGGTACATACAAAACCAAACCACTTCTATTCGAACGATAGTAATAAATAATTTTAAAAAATGATGGTTGTGGTCAAAACTTTGGTGGCAGTGGTGTTTTGGGGTCAAAAATCACGTTTTGAGTAAAACTTAAGAAGATTACATTTACAATAATTTACTTAGGAAAAATAATCGTGATGCAAATACTATCAATCCCTGACATTTATATTATAGATTTCTGTTTTAAACAAGGGTCTAGAATTTTAGCCGAAAAAAATCACCTCTTTTCCCTTAAAAAACATCCTTTTATCACATGTCCCCACAACGAGTAGTACCTACCTGCAACTTTAATGCAATGTAATACACCTATATACATAACAACAAGGATCCAATAAATATATTTTAATAATTTGTTTAATTTTTACTTAAGTAAGCAATTAATATAATAATTTGTCGCTTAATTTGCAGGGGCCGCCCAAACTGCCATTTTCCGGCATAGATAGCATCCTGCCAGCCACCAATAATTCAACACAACCATAATTTCTTAATTCATATTTTATCTTCACATAAAGGAGGTGGTTGTGTTTTTTGTTTTAACCGAGGGAGGGGTACCGAAAACTAGCATTTTTCACAGCTCGGCCACTCCGTTATGTAGCATGCGATTAATTGGAAACAATGTCATTGCGCACCATGTCATTACAGAATCACATTCTGCAATGGCGTATTTCACTTTTTTATGTATAAATATATAGCACGCTCCACGTATCCAAATCATGGCGAGTTTTCCCGCCGCGCATGTCGAGTTTCACGCCTGTGTATCGAGTTTTCCTTGTCCATAATGTCGAGTTGCAAGCGTTATAATATGTCGAGTTTACAGCGCTATCGGTCTCAGTTTGTGCCCCGCTCTACATGATTTTGCTCTCTATATGGCGAGTTTGACATAATCATGTCCAGTTTCAAAATCTCGACAGAGTTTTTTCTCAACATGAGGAAACGCCGACAATGATTTTTTGGTGTATGTGTAGAAAAAATCAGTCGAGTTTGCTCATGTGAGAAAAAAATACATGGTCGAGTTGCTCATGTTGAGAAAAAAATCAATGTCAGTTGCTCAATGTTGAAAAAAAACCATGTCCAGTTTGCACATGTTGAAAAAAAATCCTGTCCAGTTTTTTTTTTAAAAAAACTCGCCATGATTTAATTTTGGACATGATTTATTTTGGACAATGAATTTTATTAAACTTCGCACATAGAGTCAACTGGATAGTCAAGCGCTGTAAACTCGACTATAGCGGGGTAAACTCGATATTCGGCGCATGAAACTCGCCATTATTTGATACGTTGAGCGTGCCATATACTAGTGACAGTTTAAAGCATGACGATTTTTTTCTTCTCTCTGTCAAATCATGCTTTTGAAAAATCTCACGAAAGCTAAAAACGAAGACAAATCATACCAACTCCATTCCACAATGCTAATAGTCTTTGTCATTAAGCAGAGAACCCAAGAGGAATATCGCTGAATTGCATTCGATACACAACTGAGAACACAAGCTATACATACTTAAATAACATAGAACACCGCATGGCCTTTCATATCTTAGAAAAATATTAAATCACTCAAATCAAATTGATTTCATCTCAACAACAATAGACAAGCATAGAACCACATAATTATGATATGCGTGAAAGCATAATGGTGTTGATTGAGATGATGGACAACTGCTAAACGATAGCGTGGTGGGTGGGCAGAGGGGGGTGCCCTTGAAACACTATGTTTACACGAAAGAAACTGCCTGACACCACCTCAAGAACTCTACGTAAAATACTGTAATATACACAAAAATACAATAAATTGCATTGGATTGTAATATAGTTGAAAACTGGTAACGTAGAAGTTTCCATAAGAGTTGTGTTATTAATCTCATCGGTTTTAAGAGATGAAAGGTGGTCAGAGTTAGCAAGGTAGCAATCGGGTTTTGTAATTTTCTAAATTTTTGGTTTATTACTTTTACTATTTGTGTTCAAAATAATTAAGTAACTATCAAGTAAAGCTTTTGTATCAAAGGCTTTACAAGTCAAGAAAAATGTCAATGGTATGAAGTTTTTGGTCAAGATTTTTTTGCTATCGATCTATCATCTCGCATTAGAGCTAATTCATCGCATTAATGTCGGATCGTTTAGGCCTAAAACCAAATTGTTTGAGATGTTAGCATTTTGTGACGAGTTATAAGCGATATATAAACGGTATTAGAGCGGGAGCCAAGGACTTGGGTCCAACATCATCGTTCATGCGTCCCATACAATCTCCGCTTTGACACCTATGGTAGTTAGCATGGACCGTCTATATCAGATGCAAGATAGTAGTGGTGTCAAATTGTGGTTTCCACTTTTTCATAGGGCCCAATTTAAGTTTTACACAATGGGCTCAATTTTGTAATTACTCTCCAATCATGTTGAAATCTAAGGCCATATGTTCCGTCTAGTCATAAGGATTACAAAAATGTATAGTTTGTACCATCTCTATGACCATTGGTTTTTAGAGTTCTTGATTAAAAATGGCTGAAAGTGCGAAAAAGTTCAATTTCCATTTGTACAGGGGTCAAAATCAGAAGTTCTGGCTCTCCATTTTTTGGTAAAAAAAGAACAAATTGTTCGTCTAGCTTAATGTCAGATAATGAATAGTTTGCAAACCATCTGCAATGCATAGCTATTGTGCTATGTGACAAAATAGGTCATGGGGCAACCTAATCCAATTGCATTGACCTTCTTTTGACCTTGATCTCTGTAAGTAAACATTTAACATAAGCAAAACTATACTTTTTGGGAGTCCTCATCTCTGGCAATAATTGCAAGCATTTAAATATAATCATAGTAACTTGCATGTTGACCCCTGTACAGTTAGTACTTTTTGCACTTTTCCTTTTAGGTCCACCCAAAACCATGTCATAGATGGTCAAACTATACATTTTGGAATCCTTGTGACTAGACGGACAATATGAACATACTTTTTCAACATGAGTGGAGTAATTTAAAAGTTTGACCCCTGGTGGAAACTTAAATTGGCCCCTATTGAAAAGGTGACACCACAATTTGAAGGTACTAACTACCTAGCATGGATGTAGAGGGGCCATACTAACTACTAAAGGGTGTCCAACCTTAAATATAGTCGGGCATGACGAACTCCTTATAAGACATCTATGATTTTCTGCTCCGCTCTATAATAATCTGTATAAGAAAGTTTGGGATAGCTTCTACGTGGATCAAATCAATTAAATACAAATAAACAACCAAAAGTAAATAAAGTAATATGTTAGAACATATTTTCTTTTTTCCGTTTTTTTTCGATCAGAATTTTTGTTTGACTTTTATACCCTTTCAGGGTATGCTGCGTAAATAAAACCGACTTAATGCATAACGGCTTAATTGCGTACCATTTTGTTCGTTTGTTGTCGTGTGCTTGTGGAAACACTGATACTTTCTGAACCGTAGTTTTTGTATCAATAATTCTTAACGTCTATAGGAATCTCCCGGGGCAGTTGTATTCACAGGTGGATATGATATGTGAAACCTGGACATTTCCGCGAAATGCAACCTAAACTAGTATTTCCCACCGACTAAAAACATACCCTAAACGAGCAGTTTTGTTTGTTTTTTGCCACCATAAACAAGTCTTTTTGTCATTTCTTGCTACCTTAACAGTTTGACGCAATGCATTGTGTTGTAATCTCCCCATTATCTGGCTTTGCTCATGTTGCTTTAGTTCAAAATTACAATATTTTTGACCAATTTTGATCTCACGTAATTCGCAAATTTCGGGGTAGGTTACGAAAAAACATACCCCTTTTTCCATATATTTTGCTGTTTTTGACACCAAAACAGTGTACTCGCGTACGATCGCCTGTTAGAAAAAAGAGACACTTTTAAGCGTTTCTTGTTTCAAGAATCATTATCCACCTTGAATACAAGTGGCCACAGGGGGAATCTCACAATTTCATTGGTTCCGCTGGTGATGAAATTAGTAATTTAGACTGGATGTAGAAGTAGATTTAATTATAGTCCGCCGTACTCACAGTCGGCTTCTAAAATTTGGTGAAGAATAGAGCATTTGATTTCAATTGCTTCTTAAAAAAAATTCAGTTTCACGCGTTATTCCGTGTTTCGTCTATGGAGCCCCATTAGTTGGGCTCCCCGTGGACTATAAAATTTCACGCCCGGTGTATCCGATTCGATTGTTCGATTTTATCACTGGGTGTGGCACGTCATTTCTTGTTGCAGATTTTAAGCCAGAAGTTTTTTTTTTTTTGACGAAAAATTAGGTTAAAGATTACATTAGATATTATAAATCTGTTTAAGAATGAGAATAAGGTATGATTTTGAGAACGGTACTCTCTTTTTTAAAAAGAGATGGTTCAACGCTGAATTTGCTGGAAGAAATCGACCGTCCGGACAGGTTCTTCCACTTAAAGTAATGGCATCGCTGGTTTCAATGAAGAGAGTAATGATCCTAAGATCATACGTTATTCTCTAAACATAGCGCAACAAAAGAAATCATTATGATGGAAAATGGAACGCCAAATACTGCAACATGATCTTCTTTTAAAAGTTAAGACCGCGTTTAATATAGCTATCGAAACATTTTTTGAAAATGGATCTGGATTAAGATTAATATGTTAATTTCGTTGATTTTGATTGTAATATTAATCAAATTTGAAATTAAGATACATTAGATAATAGTGCTACGACATCAAGTGGGTACAAGGTCGAATAACCTTTTTAACCAAACAAATGAGCCTTGAGCCAAATTTTTTAGATAAGAAAAACAAATATTTAATTTTGTTGGATGTAATGATCTGTTTCAAGAATTTTGAATGTCCAAACAAATTACAATGTAATCAATCAAATACACTCAAAGAATATATTCATGAATTACTACAGTCTGATTAAAAATTGTTGGACAGTCACCCGGGACAGCCCGCGCGCATGGGATGCGGTGGGCTATACTCGATTCGCGCTGATTATAGGAGCTGGGGGAAGGAAAGTTTTGGTCATACCATAAGGGGAAATAGGGAAGAAGCCATGTTAATCTATCTAAGAAGTCACTTCGCTGGACTAAAAATAGAAAGTTACCTGAAAGGAAAAGGCCAAGTACAAAAACTTAATTCTGTTTACTGTACTTTTTGAATGATTTTTTGTACAGTTTTAATACAATTTCGATTTAAAATTATCTCCATCATTCACTGTAAAAAACGGTTGTTTAGGAACTAAAGCCCTCAGATTTATTACGATTTAGTCACATCTTCCTGGATCATCATGGAGTCATAATAATTGAAAGATTTTGTAGATAGACACGGTATGTTTATGCTGTATGGTCCTTCTACACTGGTCCAAAGTGTATACTGGCAGTAGTAATTTCACGAATTCTCTATTATTATTACAAAGTTGTGTTTTTAGGTTTTTCGCCAAGATTTTGATTTCCAACTATTTTTATCCAACGGAAGCCTTGGCCATCTATTAGCCATTATGATATGGCTATAGTTGTATTAGTTAGGTAAGTATGAAAAGTAAGAATGATGAGGCCATCGCACCAGTGTGGACAGCGCGAAAACCATTGTTACCATATCAGGATTTCAATAGCGCAACTGCCTTATACAGTAGTATTCACATTTTAACGTACGTAACTTTTACCAGTGACTCTTTATGCGATAACCACTGCTATCCCGGGTTGCTTATAGTATTGACCGTTTTGTAGAGACAGTATTAGGAACGCGCGGACTTGGAGTGCTAGTTTTTATTGTTGTACGCCCCTCACAAACAGATCTCACCCATAAAAAAGTACAGATTGTCTCCCTTATCAGCGCGAATCGAGTATAGGAGTAACATCGCACCTCGTTTCGGGACGCGTAATGATCGAAGAATGCGCCAAACCTCCGCGTACTTATTGCGCTTACATGCAGGTGTGCGTATTCCGTCCAGTTAATCTTGAATCCCACTTTGTAAATACTTATGTTCAACTCTGATGCTCGATTATGTCCAGAATTGAAAAAAAGTGTTGTAGGTTCAGCAGGATTATTGTCCTCCACAGCGACTACAAAATGGCAGAATGCAAAGTCATATACCATACGAGAAGTGGCGTGTCTAGCGGTTTAAGCTTACCTTGGAGCAACGGGTCCTTGTTTCTAATCTCAGTGGGACCAATTGCTGGATTTCATTCGGGAACCCAATTGTGATTTACATTTTTTTAACAGATTTGATTAAAACCTGAATATCGCTCTCTCCATATTCATTTGAAATCGGCAAAGGAACCATGAAACTTGCACTGTTCCCATTCTTGTGTTTTTTCGTATATGTGTTTGAATGTTGTAATATCGCGCTGTTTAAAGCATATTGGCACAATTTTTGAAGAGCTAACCCAATTTTCAAAATTGAAATTTTTGCACAGTTACGATTTTGGCAATTGTCCTAGGCAATCGATACCTGCGAACGAGAATCTAAAAATGCGTATTTATCACAAAAAAGCGATTTTGTAACTAGAATTGGATCCCAGATTGGACTTAACGGCAGAGCTGGAATGCTACATTTATGTCCGTCCATGATGAAATAGTGCCACCTCGAGAAAATAACCTCTAACTTGACTTGCATGAACTTACTAAACAACTATAGATGAGCGTAGACACGGACATGTCGCTATTTCCCGGCTATTTCCACATTGGAAGGCCGTTTCCAGCAGCCGTTGAATTATTGATCGGGGATCCCCGTAATATTATTATTACAAAAATGTTTTAATTCCTTCGTTGTGACATCATAGACATGTTTCGAGCTTAACCATTCCAGGTATAGTTTACACCGTACCATTCAACCGTGTAAAATCTCCAGATTTTTGAAAAATTGGGGCGCTCTTCAAAAAATTGGCTAATATTGCTTTAAGCTGATGCCTCTACAGTTGGCATTTTCTGTCTAGTAATTTTTAAGTTGTATAGTCTCTAGCCTTTTGGCCTACGGTCACGATTGAGATTAATAAAACCTTTAATTATTTATATATAATCCATGGGAGCACAATCAGAAATAAAGTTCCTTTTCGATAGTCCTTAATTTCAAATACGACAACGTTTTCTATAGGTCCCTGTGATGACACAATTCTTCAGGCAGGGCACTAAAACAACCAGATTTACCACGCAAATCCATCCCCGTCTGTGTCCACAAATTGCCACTTATAGGACCCACAATGAATCATTTTTTATTCCAAAACTGCAGCTCTCTCGGTTTAAGATGACAGCAGACATATACCCTTGTATTACAGCTCCTGTGGTATCTATCCAGATAACATAGAGATATTGGCCATATAGGCCCAATATATACTCAGAATCGGGACCAGTATTGGCTAATTATCGTCGCAATATTTTTGCTCATCAGCCAGCCCAAAATTGGACCAATCTTGGTCCCCCGGGCCAATATTGGCACAATATTGGGCCAATTCTTGGTAATAGATATTTGACCAATATTGGGAAAAATATATCAATATTTTTATTGGCAATAAATATATTTTCAACCTGCTCTAAATTTAAATACAATTAAATAATTGAGCTAGTCAAATGTTTATTTTTTTTATTGAAATTGGTATTATTATTTAATAGTTTTTTGAAATTTGTTATTCTTGATCAAAACAATCATCCTTTAGAGATTTTGCGTAATTTCTGTATGTTTTATTGTTTTCTCACCCTGCTATTTTAGGCAAACAATTAGCCTAAGCCAATATTTTGGGTCAACGTTATCCCAAATATTTGGCTCTATATTGGCGTTTGTCGATTGCCAAATATGATGCGGCCATATTATACCATAAAAAGGAGGCCGGATGAGCCGATTCACATTTTCCAATGTAAAACCCATAGTTGCCCAACTATACGTTAGCCACGGTGTGCCGATGCCAAATTATCGATGGGGAACCATTTTGGGGTCCAATATATGCGTGCTAATCCTGGAGTACTATAATTGTCCTGGTATTATGTACTGCACATATCTACCATTTCTGCAAATCAACATTATTTTATAACTGGCAATGTAATAACTGGCAATCTTCTATAGCAACATCATTGCCATTTATATTATGTCACGTTAATTCCCTCTTAATATCTAAAAATAATCTATTACAAGCATCATCATGCATAACATAGCCTAATGCTATCCAATTGATCACACACAAATTCATCATAGGTATTACAATCATCTTATATTATGCAATATTGGAACTAAATAACACATATGTTATTTTCTGGTTTTGTCAACACAGATTGAAAACCCCAAACCTATATGTAATACTTTTTCTAGAACGTCTCCACAACTTGGTGTAAATATCTTACACAATCTTCAAATTTAGCATTGGGGGATTTGATTTTTTTTCCTCTCTTGGCAAAATAAATAAAATAATATATTAATCACAAAATCAGGTACTATAAACATCCGCCCTCTTTACAAAATTGAATTAAATAAATTTGTGCCAAATCCGGCTTTACACTTTTAAACCTTGTGGTTTAACTTCATACAGTTTGCACAGTGTAAATTTTACATTTGTATAGCATTGCTTTCCTGCATTCTATATTACATATTGTAATCTAATTTTTTAGCAGCTCTGGACAAGGCAACCGTGAGCGAGATATGTTCTTTCCTTTGCATGACCTATCCAGATTAGTATTCTTGAAGTGCTAACTCTATCAGGTCAAATTATTTGTAGGCGGAGTTTAATGTTTTCCTCATCCACAACATTTATTCAAATCAATTCATATATATGATCGGTGCATTGTTCCCCAAATATGTATCAAAATGCAGTTTGAATGGATCAATTTTCAATCGCTCCATTACCTGGCTGTATTTGCCATGTTTAGACATTATTTTAACCTCGTTTTTGATTGGATTCGGCGTCACCCTATTGCTCGGAATCGCCTCCCTCAAGTATGTTTTAACATTTGTATATCACTAGGTACATTCGGAATACCCTACTTGTGAATTAATTCTTTTATTTCACTTTGTTGGCCTTCCATCAATTGTGTCCCATAATTTTGCAATTTTTACACCCTAATACATTTTCTGTTTGTTTGTAGTGGCGGTCGTGATCAGCTGTTTTCTGTGATGTCATCATTTCACTCTTACACTAACACTGTTAGACACTGCACCACATGTTGACAAAGTGAATTTAAAAGGAAAGACTTGAAACGACATATTTATGTGACAGAAATTGTCGACTTTTACGGCTACCTGGTGTTTTGATCATATACAAACCTACCTAAATAACAGAACTCATCTCAATCTGGCAATTTCAGTACTTGTTTTAAACTATGAACCACGTTAACCAGTGCAAAAATCGTCTTGGAATGCATTATGGGAAGAACACTTATACCTCTTCATTATATTCCAATTTTCAATCGATTGCATTAAAGCGTTCAAATGTGCCTCATATTATATTTGTGCTGTCTCTCCTCGCTCACCTCATGCACCACATACACTTATGACATACAGTTAAATATTGTCTCCTTTTTAATAACAAAAATGATTCTTAATCGCCTTAAAATATATTACTTTCCTTTCGATCAAATAAAAACGAACCATTTAAAGTCCCAGGAATGGATTAAAACACTCCAATCTTTACGGAGCATTCCATTCCAACAACCGGGCCACCAAAAAGAATACACTACCAGTGACATCATAGTGAACTATTGTTTTCAGTCATGCCATGAATAGATTCACCCCAGTCACCTGGAATTTTCTATTACTCTCTGAAAATCCATAGTTTCCACTAATGTTTGTCATCAGCCAACCCACACTATTAAATTTAATATCGTTAGTACAGACTACATTTCGAATCTTTCAAGACTTGATTCACAGCTATATCACCACATTACAACCAACACGCACCACCACACACCACATACCCACATCACAAACCCCACACCACACTCACTCTCCGCGCTCACCATTGTATTAGATTAATTTTTCTATAGTTCCGCAGCCCAGGATTTAGATAAATTACAAATCAAAATAAAACCTTGTACTGACTTGAGATTGATGGTATAATTTTTCAATGACACACAATCTTCTGCATATGAGTATAAAGCACGTATTTCCAGTAATTCTTGGCTGGGCTTAAAATTCAATTCCATTTCGTCAATTAACCCCATTCTAAAATTCGTACTTACGGAAATGCTTACGTAGCGTATTTGGTACTTGTTAAATGCTTTTCGAATATTTCAATATTAAGGCACCTCTCATAAGAACAACAAAGACCGTGCATTTTTCAGTATTCATGGCCACATCGGGCCAATGTATACACTACTTGTCCAATATATCGATGGGGGACCTTTTTGGCGGCGCATTTTGTACGTCGCTGTGTAAAAATCGTTTCCGAAATTCCTACTTGTTTCAATGATCTAAGGATAACAAATCACTTTGAATATATTTAATTAAATGATGGCTACCTTTGATAGAATTGTAACGTGCTTTAGCACCATTTACTTAAAAAATATTTGTGCATATGGACAATTTTTTATGTTCAAAATTAGGACCCTAAATTCTAAAGTTTGCCGTTTTGAGCTTTGCATTAATAACTTCAGAAGATAATTGTATATATATGTATACATCTGAAGGTAATAGAAACGCAGTTAAGTGATTTTCGTGTTATAACCTCCATTTTATTTTGACTTTAAATTATATATATAGTCATATATATATATATATATATATATATATATATATATAATAATATATATATATTATTACAAAAATACACTAAATCCATTGAACGAGTTTTGTGCAAGTTTAAAATACATCAAAGGTTAGGTCATTAGGTGTGAGATCCATTGGACATGTTAGGCTATGTTTTCTTGTCTGGGCTCTGGTTTGGGGGTTTGTTCGTTTATTTAATGTGTAACAATGTTTCTTGGTTTGTTTTTTTTGTGTTTTTAAATGCTGGTTGCTAATGTAATAGCTATTTTTAGACTTGGGATAGCTGTGAAATAATTTAAGTAGTGATGTTGCTATAGAACAGTAGCCAGTTCTCTCTTCTCTCTCTCATCTCACTATCTCTCCTCTCTCTTCTCTCTCGCTCCTCTCCTCTATCTCTCTTCTCTCATCTTACTTGATTCTGGGGTATATCTTAAAAAATATTGACTCTACCTTTTGAACTTTTCAGGCCAATCACTACCATTCCTATCTTACCCTTACAACAAGAACAAGTTGTCGATCTTTTGTTCAAATCTGAGGCGCCTGGCACCAGTGTTGCGTTTTTGGGGGGACACGTTGTTACACAACTGGGAAAATGTGTTTAGACTATCCATTTCCATCTAGGATATTACACTTCCTTTAATCTTAATATTGTACACGAGCACCGTGGTTCCTGTAGTTGGTTTTTAAAGCATTTTTACAATCAATAAACTTTTAGAAAAATACAAGACACAACTTGAGAAATATCGCATAACGTTATAGCGCATTCTGCATTATATAAGTCCAACGGAAACGTAAAACATATTCCAGTTTGGGCCTCTTGAGATGTTATTGATTCTGTGGGATATTAAAATGCCTCCTCACTCGAACAGTGGACTAAGTTTAAAAAGTTTTGGAAGTGTCGCGGTCGACTTTGATTTTTCATTACAGTATATCTTATGTATAATAATTTATGTACATTCTACCCTCCTAGTTATCTTTGTAAATATTTTATTTTACAGGCATACTCCATGAAGTGCCGAGGCTGATATCAGGAGACGATGTCCTGCCATTCTTCTAGTTTTTTATGTTTTCATTATAGCATCAATTCCCTGTCGGATTTGGTCAAACACTTGGTAAGGTTACTTCCGCAAATAGTAGTCCTTAGATCCTTTTGTATAAAGGGTTCTAGGGTAGCTGAACGTACTCGGGTTGCATACTCACACCATTGTGGTTTTTATCTTGATTTATTAAATCGCGTGCATTTGTCGTCAAAAATAAAGTAGCGCTCCCATACTTATGGCCCACAAGGGGGTATTATTTTTATAAAGCCCCTGTCACAACCCACCTACACCGTTAACACTTAATATGTGTTAAAATCTTCTTTTTATTCTAAAATTTACAGATCCTCTATGCATAAGAAGCTACATGATCATCCAGTTATCTCGTTACCCAGTACTGGTGGGTGTCCCAGCGGGCACTCTAGCGAATACTCACAAGTCTGGTGAATTTCGATACGGGCTCATCGCTGATTGGTTGAAAAATCTCCAGATTTGAGACAAAAACATCGACCGACCGGTAGAGTCATATTTCAAATGTCGATGAGGATGTCTTTGTCTGAAAACGGGCTGAAAACATTGCAGAAATTATTCAAATGTTATTTAATCTGTAGTATAGTATGTTTTGGTAAGTTTTACTTTAGGCCCTGCCGTGAACCCCGATGAATGAACTGAACGTTGTTAACGATCAGCCATTGTCCACTCTATAGCTGACTAATCAATCGAGTTGACCTGAAACGAAATTCACCAGACTTATGGGTGAGTATTCGCTCTAATAAGTCCGCAGGATACCCATCAGACTGGGACCAAGATTACCCCCCATTTTGCCCACAAAATTACATGACCCCTTATTTTTTGCTGCACCCCCCCCCGCCTTTTTCCTACTAAAGGGTCCTCAGAACGTGGCACCAACTCTAATGTGTTGCCCATACAGACCCTTTTTCATCTCTTAATTAATAAATCGGTTCTAGGAGGACTGAGGAGTGAGGAAAGAGGGATTTGTGAGCGTTATGTGTGTTTAGGTTATGGGTTTGACGTGTTTAGCGATCTACACCCCCCCCCCCCCTCGATAACATTTTCAGAATTCACATATATGGTAGGTGGTTTTTTTTTTTTTTTTTTTTTTTTTTTTTTTTTTTTTTTTTTTTTTTTTTTTTTTTTTTTTTTTTTGTTTTTTTTTTTTTTTTTTTTTTTTTTTTTTTTATTTTTTGTTTTTTATTTTGTTTTACAACGGTGCTGATTAAGATCTAAATAAAAAATGGGGTCACCGACTTTTGTTTTGAGCTATAACCAAAACAAAAAGGTATGTTGTCACTTCTTATGTTTTAAACCACGCAAGTCAATGGAAAAAGTCAAAATATTAAAAAAGACAAAAAAACAAAAAAACTAAAAAATCAATAAAATTTTGTAATTTCTAATGTTTTTATTTTTTTCTTTTTTTAAGTGTTTCAAAATTTTGAAATAAAAAATGAGGGGTCCCCGACTTACTTTTCCATTACACGCCGAAAACCACTAAATGTGGACACTTTTTTCAAATGGGGCGTCCTTGATGGGCGGCAAGAAAAATCCGCGACACATTCGGCATCAGCAAAGCAGGAAGGCAGGCGTAGAGATGCGCTATTTTAATAAACGAAACAGCGCACAGGTTCACGGTATCTGCGCATGATACCTTGGCACCTCAAAACTAAAATCCTTCCATTTGTCCATGACTGGTCAGACATACCGCAACCTCTTCGTTACTGAACTGCACAAGGCAACTTTACGTGCAAGCGCGTTCAATACAGATTGATCAGTGATTCCTGACGCTGCTACCAGCCTCATCTTTGGCCCCAAGTTCTAAATCACATAGACATTTAAAGTCGCTGTAAATACCAGCGAGCACGAGTTCCACTGCAATTTTGAAATTTTCCCCGCGCAAGTTATGTTCATAACTTTGCTATTTCCTGACTGTATTACTACTTTAAATAGTTTAAATGGTTTCTAAAATGATATAAAGTTCCAAGCCGTGTAGTATAAAGCAAATTTCTGAGAAAAAGAGTGAAAGGAAATTAAACAATTTTCCGCGCCGACATATGCTGGAATCAACGCATCGCACACTCTGTATTGTTAACAAAATTGAACTCCATTGTCCTGTGCTTTGCCTGGTGCATAACTCCCATACACCACGCTGTTGATTTGTCAGCCAGCCGTCGCCCCGTAAACTGTCACTCTATCGGACCGACCTGTTACACAGCAGTCCCATTTTCTCGGATCCAATTTACCGGTTACAATGGTATATTGTAGCGTCCATTTAGTAGGACTTGATTATAAAAATGCTAGTTCCTGCCTGTATTACCCCAAGTTCATGTTAATTTTTGTTAATAATTTTGAAAGCCAATATCGGTACGGTTCAATGATAGAGGTCCCCGCCTTGATAAAACTTCGCTCTAAGATAAAACATTTTTCAAGTTTTTTGAAAGAGTATCTTCACTATTCTTCTACTCATAAATACGCTACGATTTGGATCCAAATTTGGAAATTTATTTTCTTGATATGCAAGGATTGAACAACAAGAATGGTTCTTTAACTAATTGTCTGTACAGTTTTGTACAAAAGTTTTGTAAAAGTGCAACATTTATCGAGTGGTTTTTAGATGACTAGTGCAAATCTAATTAATATTCAAATTCCACGTTGACTGGGCACCTCGGGGAACGTAAAATAAAGGCCTTTCGTGACCTCTGCGGCCTGCCTTGCTGGGCTCCAAACAGGGAAATTGCTGAAGGTTTAACAGCAGCTTGCGCGTACACAAATCCAGTCAAAAACCATCTACATCCCTGACGGTCATGATATTTTATAAAACTCCAACTGGCTACCTTTTATGTACCCATTTAAACCATAAAATTACTCGTCAAATGGAATTATTGACGAGAATTTCTTCAAACTTTCACACTCTCAACTCACCACTTATCAAAACCAGAAAAGCTCATACTTCCGCACATAAAATGTTTATACTGGGCCTGGCCAAACAATTGACAATAAAAATTCAAGGTCCTTTGACTGGTCATCTGCCATATCCACCTTAAACGGGCTCCCTCGCTCATCTCCTTTCAAAAACTAAACATGAAAAAAAAATCTTTCAGTCATATAGTGCTGTCCATGATCCTGATCCTTTTTTCTCTTTTTCATGCCAATGTATTCAACTTCTGTTATTTATCTAATTAGTCGTGATGAGTAATACGTTGTCCGGTAAAAAACCTGGTTTTTGTTTGTTTTTTTTCCCCCCAAAACACCCCCACCTACTTTGGTTTTTGTTTTTTGCTTTGTGCTTGTTGTCTTGCCTCGTTGTTTTTAATTTTTATGTTGTTGTGTGTTTGATTGATTTTTCTTTGTTTAATGGCTTTGTATAATTATAATCTATTAGAGAGAGGGCCATTGCAACCCACGCCTTTGCGTTTAGCAGTGAAACTCGGTCCCATTGGTAATCAGTGTACGACATCCTTTACTGTGCTATTTTACAATATATTTTCTACTGTTTATCCCCAGTTATAACTCTTTTGAAAATTCCACTTATAATGCTTATAATATCTTTACTTGTATGCAAAAATTATTTTTGCTTAATATTGTAAACAATAATTTTTCACGTATGCATTATTTACATTAATTAATTATCGCATTGTTTTTGTGTTTCTATGGATGAACAAAAAATAAAAGTTGCTTGATTCACACATAATAAAAGAGTCCATAAAACTCTGTATTTTGTCGCCTGCCAATGCCACGTGGTTAGCATCCAACGCTGAAAACAACGGAGAACTTTATGGGTTAAAAGCAATGCTTTGAAAGAAAAAGATGGTTCCCTATAATAAGGGTCCGTATTTCAAGGTTTGAGCGTAAATCTGCGTGATATACAAAAAATTTTTTCGGTTTACCTTGAAACACAAAACAAGAAAATTTCATAATAAAACGTTTCTTAAAACTTCAAAAAGGTCAATGGCGGTGGTATAAAACATAACTACCATTAATGTATGCTCTCATTAAACCGAAGTAATATTATTTCTTTCAGAAATATAAGTGTGCTTTTAATGACAATAGTTATATTAAAATGTGATATATAACAATGCTGCGCAATTGTATTAACCCTGTAACATGGTCAGTTTCCAAATAAATAAAGACCGATTGACTCAATAATCGTCACTGTGCTAATTGGAATATATACATTCAATATATTTTATAATAAATAGCGGACTTGTTTTGTGAACCTGTCAATGGCCTTCAAGTAATCAATACGCAAATCACTGTATGTGTGAAATAGCTAGTCGTGATTTTATAACAATGTAGTTACAAAAGAAATCGATCCTTGTAGTCCAGCAAGTTGAAATTTGAGTTCAGTTCAGTTCTCCCGCTACAAGAGACTTTATTACGATATAAAATAAGCTACTATCTACACTGACGTCACAAAAACCGAGCGCCATTTGGGGGTTAAATTATTCCACAGACGCGGTGTACGCTGGTACCCAAAATGCGCCGTATTTTCCCCTGAAGGTGATAGCAGGAGATGGAATGTAGCCGCTGTTATAGGAAATAACATGCGCATTTGGAATGCCTATTTTCTTCACTATTACATGCCAGAAACAGATCTACGAACATGACCTAAGGTTGTTCACGGCATCGAATAGAAGTTTGTCGGGAGTGACGTCATCGTCATGTTGTTTCCACCTCCAATGAAACTAAGATCGGATTTTCTAGAAAGTATGCGCAGGTTGTGTGCCGCGAAGTGATATTGCGAAACGAGGGCGAGGATAAAGGCTAGCAACGCAAATTGACCGTATGAGTAGACAGCCCTATGCAAAAGTACATAATAGTTGTGTTGAGGAATAATACGTTTACTACAAGCATTTGCAGAGATTGGGAATTTGAATATACCGCACAGTGAGTGTGAGCTTCATAATATGTATCTAGGCTAGGTTAATGTACAAAATATTGTGGAATTATATTAGCGATTGTTATTCTACAATAACAAGGGTATATTAATACAAAATGAATTCAATCCTATAGTTAACAATTGACAAAGATCTTCACGGGGTAATCGATTCCGTCTAACCACTTCTAGTCCAAATTAAGAATACCAAGCCTAAGTTTAGTATAATTAATAATTTTCTAAATTAAAACTTATCAACGTTAAGTAAGATATGATCCATTGGAAATCAATTTAAACTGAGAATACAACTGCAATTTAGAATAGGTTGCAATAGATTCGGTGAATGTGTATATATGGAAATCCTGACATCTTTACTTGAAAAGGGACGTGAAAGCACCAATATTTGCTACGCCTTGGGCAACCCACACCTCACCAAACCCATAGCAAAAAGTGTGTGTTTTTTAATGTAAGGGCCTACAGCCATTATCATTTTCATCCCCTATAGTTCTATCAATATTTAATAACTCTTACTCTATATGGGTAATAAGCAATGCAACGGTAACGCTTTTGGTGTCCTTGGATTGTAGAAATTGATATAAAAATCTAGAAAATTCCAGATTGGCAAACTAGGTTGACACATGCTTTACAATTAAAAATACTCCAGTGATTCAGTGGTTACAAAATAATATACCAACTTATTTTGCGACTTTTTATAGTTGATCCTTCTTGTCACAGTGGAAGCTTGAAACAGTTTATTGTAATGTCATTCTTGTTTGGTACATCTTGATTATCTACAAATTGAAATATTCAAAATAATATTATTAAAAACATTATTGAGTTTTTACCAGATGAACTATAACTGAATCCCAATCTTGTATTGAGGCAGCTTTCAATCAATTTGTGAGAAAAGGGACCAAAACCTCTTCAAGCTATTAGTCTTGTTCAAAGATTTAATAATTATTTCGGCATTATTATTTAAAATTCACCGTTATTACAAATTTTTAAAATAAGACAAAATTAAAGGTCCATGGCCCGATCGCTAATAGCCTCGTCCCCAGAAGCCCCAGATTTTACCGGAAGTGGTGAACATTTTAGTATCAGAAAGAAGCTACTATTTTTCTAATTTACCTTGTGAAATCGTAGCGCCAAAGGATGTTTGGTTTGGAAATTATGAACGAAAATGTACCTCATTTTGGTCGACCAATATTAATTTTACACAGTACTCTATATGAGCTTCTATGGGGCTTACAAAATCACGTTTTTAGCTCTCATATGAAAACGGATTGAAATATCGGTGCGAAACTTTACAGATGGGGTTTTGGGGTGAAGGCCAATCTATCAAAATGAAAACTTCATATCCTTAAATCGGGCCATCCCCCTTTAAGATATCATTACTATTATAGTGCACACTCAAGTTTTTCTGGGCTTAGACTTTTGGTAGATCGGAGAATTCTATGACTGTAATTGTAAGAAATTAAACAAAGGTTTTTCACAAGCATAAACAATAATATTGAAATTTAACATTTAATTATGGTTAAGGCTAAACAAATGGTAATATCTTATCAAGTATCGTCTTTGCATATTTGTTAACAACAATGCTGTATTATTTTGAAATGTGAATTACCATTTTTAAGTTTGCTATAATGTGCACATATTCTGGTAGCTCGTATAGGTATGTTAAAGGTCCCAGGAAATGGGATGATAAACCTAGTCCAAATCTTTACGGGGCATTCCATTCCAATAAACAGGGCCACAAAAAAGAATACACTACCAGTGACATCATTAGTGAAACTATTGATTTTCAGTCAGCGCCATGAATAGATTCACACCAGTCACCTGGAATTTTCTATTACTCTCTGAAAAATCAATAGTCCCTAATGATGTCATCACCAAACCAAATATTGAAAGCTTTTTCGCCCCTCCTTGTAGACTTGACACAAACCACATCAATTCTATTTGCATTTCCTGGGACCTTTAAGGAGAATGTTCAGAGTAAGAGATTGACCTTCAAAGACCACCGTTTCTTTAATGGTTTAAATTGAAGTGGATGTGTCGCTCGTTTCTCTCTCTCTCCTTCTCGCTCTCTCTCTCTCTCTCTCTCCCTCCCTCCCTCCCCCCTCTCTCTCTCTCTCTCTCTCTCTTGCACCTACGCACATATACTGTGGGGCATAGAATAAATAACCAACTGTATATAACAAATTCCAGTCCCATCAAAGGTGGAAGACAAAACCCGATGTAAAATTGTTTAGAAATTATTAACACCACATAACCGTCTGTTGCCACAAATAAAACTTTTCATTGAAAGGAATTAAATGTCACCTCAATTTCTTTTACCCAATATCAGTGACCAATGGATACACATGGATTTCAGCAAACAATGCAGCTAAATATTTTTCAACAATCTGAAAGCACTTCAGATTCCTTTTCATCTGGGAGTGCAGGGCCATTGTTATAATGTCACGCACTTGAAAAGTTTTCAAGTGTTATCACCTCCCTGATTCAGATTGAGTAAATTGCTCATGACGTAAGCACAAAATGCCAGTCCTCGTCTACAAATAAATAAATCTTGAGCTTCTATAGCGTGTGTTCAATTAACTTTGTACGTAAAATTTACAAAATGGTCCGATTTTGTTAAATCTGGTCTCAAATTGTTCACGGCATCTCACTCAACATATCAATAAGAAAATGTATACTGAATCTGTGTTTGAAAGTGAAATGGGACTTTTAGACTTTCGGCCATATTTTGCATTCTAATTAAATCACAAAATGTTGTAGATATTATAGCTGATGTGCATGTTATTATGTACAACTAGACGAACAATTTGACACTATTTTTAAAACAATTAAAGGTCCATGGCTCGATCGCTAATAGCCTCGTCCCCAGAAGCCCCAGATTTTACCGGAAGTGGTCAACATTTTTGGTATCAGAAGAAAGCTACTATTTTTCTTATTTACCCTGTGAAATCTTAGAGCCACAGGATGTTGTGTTTGGAAGTTATGAGCGAAAATGTGCCCCATTTTGGTCGACCAATATTAATTTTATGGGGCTTACAAAATCACGTTTTTCGCTCTCACATCAAAACGGATTGAAATATCGGCGCGAAACTTTACAGATGGAGTTTTGGAGTGTAGACTAATCTGTTAAGATGAAAACTTCAGATCCTTAAATCGGGCCATCCCCCTTTAAATTTACTCCCATTGTCACCTTGACGATATTTTGCCTTAAAGAAGCATTTCGTGATCCACAGCCTCGTCCCCCCGACTTACCTAAACAAAGTTGAGATTTTCACATCATCTGGACCGTTAACATTAGTAATCCATGTGTGCCAAAACCTTACGTGCAAATTCGCATTTTGTATTTTCTGTCACACGGACAGAAATTATAGCACAGTGGCCTATGGGACCATGGGAAACGAGCATTTGTTCATAACACAAAACCGCAAAGTCGGGATCAGCTCAAAAGTTTTGAATGAGCTTTTCTCAAGGATATCTTGTGAACAATGAATAAAACAGAAGGTGTTGGAATCACGAAATGCACCTTTAAAATATCGAACTACAGCCTACAGATAGGACAAACTATACTGTTTAAAATCGTTGAAACGTGATGAACATGTTGGTACCTTTTTAAAAACATTTGACTGTTTTCACATGTTGACCCCTGTGTTAATCTCCCCCTCCCCCTCCCCCATTCCGCTGCTTTCCGGTTGGTCGATTTTCTTAGATTTTTAGTATATTATTACAAATGTCATATACTACCAAATTCTGTTTAAAAACCTTTTGATGTAATTTTGGCATGTGGATCTCGCAAGTGATTTGTCGTTTGTGTTGATATTGGTGGTGTGTGTGGTGTTCGCGTTGATGTTGGCGATGACAATGGTTTGCAAAAGTTAGTTTTAAGGAGGAGCAATTCAGAATCTTGGAAACTTTGAATCCATCCTGTCACAAACTAATACGAGATAAAAAAACAAATTTTGTGGCAACCTCATTCTTTTTCATCGAAAACATTAAAAGTGATCAACTAAACGTTACGTTACTTATTTGTGCGTAAATTTCACATGCATAGATGAACAATTCTAGTCACATTTATCATCTTTCCAACAGTCCTTGTATAATTGGAGCCATTTTGCATGTTACATCAAAAATAACTCGCATCTTGACAATTTTAATATACTTCTAAAATATGAAATATCTCCATATCGTAAAACAACAGAAATAACCTTCTTAAGTGTCACGTTTACAGAACCCATCACGGAGTGTAATGAGGTATGCAGTAATATTACATTTCATCCTGACTTGGAAACATTTTTTATTGTTCACGCGTGTTCTATATTTGTACCAATGAATGCTTGTTTCATAGCATACAGCAGCAGAAAATAAACAAAAAGTAATCATCATCATCATCATCATCATCGTCGTCGTCGTCGTCGTCGTCGACGTAATAATAATATTAATAATGATGATGATGATGATGATGATGTTGTTGTTTGGGGGGTGTGCTGTATAGGATAGGGCGACAAAAAATGTCCTATGGGATCGAATCACCCAATCTGGATTGACTGTAAAAGTAACTGTTTCTTTAAAAGGATTCTTTTTTTGAATTTTAAAGAAGGGAGAGGAATATGCATTTTCACAGATTTTGAGATTTTGGTTATTTAGGGTCATTTGCAAAAACAAGTCCAGTCCAACTATGTAATTGAAAGGCCCTCTAGCCTATCGTCACTTCTTTAGCTCATTATTTTTGCTTCTCATCTTTTCGTTTGTTTTTGCTTGTGTTTAATTAAATTCTGATTTTTCTTACTCTAAATCACAAGTCTTACTATTTGTTCAAATCTATTACCGTTAAATGACGATTAACAGTGTTTGGTTTGAAAGGAGATATGGTCCGCCAGGAAAACATATAGTCAGGGCTCCATAGAGACAACGGAATAAAGCGTGAAAAATAAATGTTGCGTGAAGAGGCCCTTATCGTCAGACGTTGTAGATCTCTGCCACGCCGGTGTAGGAATTATAGTCCACCGTACTCATAGTCCGGCTTACAACGGTAAAGACTAGGGAAATCGATTAGTGGACTCTTTCACGCAACTCAGTTCCCACGCTTCCACCCCGTTGGTCGTCTATGGAGCTCGGACTGTGGCTACCGGACTATCATTACTTTAACACCGGTATGGACGATTATTAGCATTCATCCATGGACCCTTCAAGAATAAAACACACAAACACTAAAAGAAGGTGGGACAGTGTTTTCTTTATTTAATTGAGCGCTATTAAAATCCAAACTCTCCGTGTATCCTTTTAATTGCCACATAAATATAGAGTGGGAAACACTCAACGAGCTTCAACGATTACCAAATTCTAGTTACTAGTAGTAACAAGAAGTTACTCGGACTAATCATGTTATTTTTAATGTGGCGCGGCCTTAGTACCTGTAAAAACAAGCAAATCAAAGAATACACTTAAAAGGGGCATTCCGTGACTCCTCACCTCGGCGTCCCCTCGACTTTAGGCAAGAAGTTGAGATTTTTATTATTATTGAACCGTGAGCCTTTAGCAATCCAGTGCTACCTAATCTTACGTGCATAATTGATCGTATTTGTAAGAAATTCCCAATTGTGTATTTTCTGTCCGAGGGCGAGCGGACTTTTCGAGGGTCGGTCGGTCGGGCGAATTTTTTTTGTTTATTTTTTTTTTTCCTTTCTGGCGTGCAATTGGCCTAAATAGCCCCAAGATCTGAAAAATCAAGTAGAAAAAAATGATTTTTTTTTTACAAAATTTCTAAAAAAAAATTGCCAAAATGATAAACTTGGGCTAAAAACAGGATGATTGTAATGATTTTTGAAAACAACTAAAATAAAAAAAAAATCTGCCAAAACTGAAAAATCAGGGTCGTCGGGCCCGTAAAAAAAAGGGGTTTTATTTCGTCGCCTAAACGGACATACGGTAAATTATAGCACGGTGGCTTATGGGGCCGTCGGAGGAAACAAGCTCATAACACACCACACGCAAATCGGGGCTTCACATCAAATTTGTCACTAAGCTTTTCTCAAAGATATCTAGGGAACCACAAATAAAACAAGACGTGATGGAATCACGAAATGCACCTTGAATATGATCCTTATAGGACGATGCTCTGTTGCGGATGTTTAAAGTATTAGAAAATACGGCGAAATTATTCTGATTCAACTGGCAACTTTTTTAAGTTACGTAAAAATATTGATATTTAGTAGATAAAATGAAAGGTAGATAGACTCGGATTATTACAAACGTATTTTAGGGTATTATTTACAAACAGGTAAAAAAGTTTTAGATGAATCAGATTTTTCATTTTAATGTGTAAATACTGTATGTGTATTAGAACGTCGGGAATAAAATCCAGGATAACGATCAGAACAGTTAAAATTGTCTTATGAAGAACCGGCGCGTCGATTCGTAGCTATTGCACAATAGTTATTAGTATGTGAAAAAGCATTTCGCTAACAAGGAGTTCAAGATTCAAATTCAATGATTCTTTATTCCATAATATCTACATTATAGAAAAAAACATAAAAATGCAACAAGTAATAAGAAAATACAATTTGAAGGAACAGTCAAAAGGTCAAGAAGGCCAGTGGGACTGCCCTTTACTAACATAATTAACATGAAAAACACATAATTGTAATTCTTCAGGGCTCCTCACATGGAAACAACGACAACAAAGGGGGAACCCACTCGGAATCTTTTTTGGCAAGTAGAAAAGTAGGGATGGTGTGTCGAAGCGAGATATGGTGAGGAACACTCAAGAACACGATATGACCCATCATTTAGACACAAAAAAACAACCAATGTCCAGAAGATTCACTCATAAATTTGACAGTAGATTATTTTATATTGGATTTTTGAAGTGTTTTATCGAATTAGATTCTGTGAATCATTATGAAGTCCATTCCAATTAAGGGCCCAGAAGTTCTAATCGAGTGATTTGAAAAGGTTCTGTTATTTTAGTTAGTTGGTAATTATCACGGTATCTGTTTGAAAATGCATGTATTGAGCCTTGCCGTTGTAAGGAGGCTTAGGACATTGCTCGCGCAGCTAGAGATGGCAAGTTCAGGTTGGATTTTCCAACAAAAAGCTTTTGCGTGGCGTTCTGGGTGGACTCGCGCGTAAAACAGCAGCTGCGCAGTGCATGCGTCTATATCGCAACTAAAACTAGGGGTCGCGGCGAGAGCTGAACGTGACGGGTATCCCAAAATTGCAAAGGAGATCCCACCACCCTCCAGGTAAAAAACGGGGGGGAAAATAACCCAAAAGGCCTCTGGATGAATAATGGTCATTGGCGACGAATACCGGGTATGGCCATTTTGTGATCCGGGTCACTGTGACCTACCCTATGTGACCCCCCCAATCGAGACAGGAAAATTCTCGATTAGCCCGGTTTGGTAGCAAACGGGAGGTAGCTGTGCAATAGGGTTTGGTTTTGGCGTGTTATACAATCAAAAGTTAGCCAGCGGAAACACATTTTACGGGCCAGATTGGGTACTTTTATAACTCTATTTATTTAACAACGCATATGAATTAAATAAAGCTTATGATTTAGACATTAACTTTTTAACACTTGCCCAGATGCCGTTTAAACCAATTCGGGCTGAACTGTATCTATTTAGTTTCATCAGGGGCCATAGCATAAATTTCTTATATGAATAAAACAGTAACTACTTGAAGATCAATTTTTAAATTAATTGTACACGCTTATAATGGGGTTTGCGGGGTGTGTTATTTGGAAATAGGGTTTTCTTGGGGGCCAAGGTCGGAAGCAGACGTGGGGATGTGCGACTATTGGTGGCTCCTTTACTGCTGGGTAGCAAAATGGTAACGTGAAATTCAAAATAGAAGTTTGACATATGTTAGAGTGATATTATCATTTTTGAGAAATACATTAATACTGTACCAAAGGCCTATAATCCCCCCCCCCCCCCGTTAACTCATGCTTGAATGTTCATTAAATGGACAAGTCATACATAACCGCTTTCCTGATATGCTCAATTTTGAGGCCTTTGTTTTATTGTTTTTTTCAAATAATCTAGATGTTATGAGCTGAAATGGCTGGAAGTGCTTAGGAAGATGTAAATTTTGCCAATATTTTGCTAAAAAATCATCTAAAGATTCACACTATTACTTTGCAGAATTTTTGCCTGACCCTTGGTCAAAGTGGTTCTAGTGTCCTGGAAGAGTCCCTTTATTTTACCCGTCATGCTTAATGCATTAATTACTGAGGCTTCACATTTTGCTATTAAATATGCAAACTAGCATCGCTGGTAAATTAAAGGAGAACCTCTCCAGGACACAGGACCACAGTGACCAAGTTTCAGGACAAAATTCTGCAAAATAAGAGTAGTGTGCACTCTTTATGCATGATTTTTTACAATATTGGCAAAATAATGGTTTCTCTGATGTGTCTGGCCCACTGATTACAAGCTTCATGCACCTGTCCGATAGCCAATTTTTTCCAATCTGTCACCCAGTCAGTGACCACAGTCCCCACACCCCATGCCCCAGATTCCCCCAGATTTTAGGATCTGACACTGAATGGCACCTTTTTTGCTTAAAACCTTATTGTTTTGGTCCACCCTATATTTTGTGTGTACAAAGGGGATTTATAGTTCCAAAGTTAGGACTATTACCAACCAAATGCCTCTATTTATTTTCTCTACCTGTCACTGACCCTGTTTTGCAAGAAATCTCTCGCCGATAGCCCTTGATATCAAGAATGGTCGGTAGGAGCAGGTATGTCACTTTTTATGAGCGCCCGGCCCCCTTCCCGGTGGTAAACACACGCGTAACAGATAGACGCCATGGCATAACAGACCGCTTTTGTGCAATTTGGCCCAATATATGGTCCTTGGACCAATGGTCCTGGAGCATTGAAATTTGAATGCAAAACATGCCCCAGGAGCATATGGCAAATATGCTCCTGAGCAGTATTGAACTTAGACTATTTGTTTTCCAGATTATTTTGATCTCCATGAGGCATATAGCATATATGCTCCTGGAGCATTTTAAATGCAACATGCTCCAGGAGCCAATATAGAAAAATATGCTCCTGGTGCATGTTTTACTTAGAATAATTTCCCATCTAATCTTAATCTCCAGGACCATATTCAATATGGTCTGGACCATATGGTCCGTGCCATATTAACGGGCCCAACTCGCACACAGTAACAAATGAGATTCAGACCTTTCTAGTCCTATAGTACAGGCTGCAGTACCTTGTGGGAATTGCCATTTTCATAAGCCCGGATTTTTGACTAAAATTTCAAAAAACAACAAGACAAAAACTTGTTTAGCCATGACAAAACATTTAATCGTGTAGCCAAGTGTAGCCTTCGAGTCCCTCGATAGCCTTGTCCCCCGTACCTCTCTGGAAACGGAAAATTGCAGTGCGATCAAATCAAGGGCAAGGGCCGCCAAGGGCGGCTGCCGAATTTTGACTCGACCTGAATGAATTAATTCCCTTCTTGTTTGATCTAAAATGTCACTTAAAAACCACACAAAGGGCAATTTTTAATTTATTCGGAAGACAAATTGGATCAAAGACATCAAATCTCACAACAACAAACAAGGACAACCAATGACTGGGGCAATTGACGCACTCCCCGTACAGCTGGTCGTTGACTTTCCAATCCCCTTAATGATTTTGATTTACGCGGCGAAAGTTTAGTCCTCACAATAGTGTTTCTTATAGCCCACTTCACATGTTGCAATACGACGACGATATAATTTTTAGCGTTCAATATGATCCTACAGAAAGACTTGAATTGTGAACGAGCCTAACATTAACATAATCGCCCAGCGACAATCTGACCTAATCGGAATAGTACTCAATCGAACATTAAAGTTCCCGATTGGGGGGGGTCACATAGGGTAGGTCACTGTGACCCGGGTCACAAAATTGCCATACCGTTGGCGAATGAGGTTTTATATTTATATTTCCCCAATCCCCATGTGGCGTGCGAACGTATAGGTGTGGACAATATATTGTTTTTAAGTTTTTAAAAAAACGACTTTATAATTGTAGGAATAGAATCCAATATTTTTTATTGTTTATTCTATGCACTGTTTATTCTAATTATATGTGGACCTTTCGTTGTGTCACAACCATTCTTATATTATCTGATCTCATGGCGTAGTAAGGCCTATGTGTGCCGATTCTCCGTCGAATCGACCTGGAAAAATGTCCTGATTTCCGTTTACGGATAGAGAACAAGACAGTGGCCTATATGGGCACTCTCCTGCTCGACTTTAAATTTGGAAATAACCTTTCTCAAGGATGGTGAATAAAAACAAAATGCAGGTGTTAGGATCTGAAATGCACCTTTATCATATGAAACGTGCAACCCAGTGTACAAAACGGCTTATTAACACGGGCGGAAAGTCCCATGAGTTTTTAGGATGGGAGAAGAGTCCTGGTATACAATTTGCAGAAGAGGCGATGCATAACCCCTTCTTCGTCCCTTTTGTAAAATATTTACCTAAGAAGCTAAATTTTAGCCATTTTAGTTCCTACCCGTAAATTTTTTGGAACTTTCCCATGAGTTCCCAAAAATGATGAAATCAAGGTCCCATGTCCGCAAGTTCGTGAATTCCCAGGGCCGCACATCCCTACAAAAAAATTACCTTCCCCCCAGCGCTTACTCCATCTGTCCCCTTCCATCGTTACTAAATTCCAAAGACTAAGGTAAGTTTCATAATTCCGGGAATAAACACTGAAAGACATAAAATTAATCTAACTAACACATTATTTGACTAATTTTCAAGCATTTTTTTACAAGTAATGGGTTCTTACTCATGTATAAGTTTGGAATTGAGAGAGTCGCATTCTTGCTCTCTAAAAATTACGCATCGGTGCATTTACAGTAAATACACGATTTTATAGTAATCGTGGTGGCAGAAATTGCCAGTAAAAATACTCCGAATTCATAAAACTGCAGCATACTTCCTTTTTTTAAAACGTGTATTTTTGTTTAATGCTCCCCATTTTTTCCAGATTTCATCATTAAGGCAAACTATTAGGAATAAATAGGATATTGGTCCTACTTATGAAATCGTGATCGATACGCGCGAGAGTATTAAAGCGTTGATATCGCGTAACCTATCTGCGTGTGACGCCTCTGAAGTCCGCATGGGCAGTTTTCCCCTGCACAATTTTGCAACGCTAACAAACGTGTTATTGGTTACATTATGAGAAAAGGTTAGGTCGGTGCCCCCATCTTTTTTTCTTTCTTAATCGAAAAAGCTTTAGTAGTGCTCAACTTTTTATTTAAATTCCATCAAAAATTTTTCGAGCAGAAGTTGTTTTTTAGTAATTAAAACTGTCCTGTCGTAAAAATCAAATTTCCATATTTTGTTGGTACTATTTTTGATCAAAAATGGCAAAAATATAGTATTTTGAATCAGAATATTATATGAAAAACGAGGTCGTTGACCCCCCCATTTTTTTATTTTGTATTTTTGTTTCCATCGATGGAAAGTTTTTTCATACGCGTTTGCAATGAAAATTTTCGGACAGATCTATCGTTTCCTAGCCCCCTTAAATCCAGCGGGAAGGAACATCGTTTGAATACTTATACATAAACATGCCATTTCAGTCGTATACATATCAAACACGTTTAAGATATTAAATTTTAAAAGTAACGGACCAGTATGACTTCTATAGTGGCAACCAGACATGTCCCCATTTTTGCAGTTTGGTGTATTTTTTTAAGGATGATTTATAACATTAATAACATGTATCTCCAAGGAACCCATTTGTTCGCAAATTGAGGGTGTCATCCTCGGGAATCTCCTGAGATCATCCCTTTCAGCAAAGGGAATTCACATTTGAGGTGAACTTTTCGCAAATGCACATCGTCACCATTTAAACACGCCTTGTCAATCGAAATAATTAGCCTGTCCCAAGCTGCCAACAACTCAAGCCCTTTTTGTTCTGATTTTTCGCTAATTACGGATTGTTTACAATTTCGAAAGATTCTCAAGTTATTCTAACAGTGATTTTTTAATGAAATCCGCGCAGAAAATAAAGGAAACGAAAATGGGAAAAACAGAACGAAAGAAAACAAATTAACGAAGACAATGCGATGGCAAGTTTGACAGAGCAATGAGATGTGAAATTAGAATCTATATTTAGCATATTTAGCACGTGCGCTAAATCTAGATTTTATTTTTAGAATGTGCTTTCAGTCAGGGGAATTTTTTATAGCTTTCAAACCGTTTAATATTTCCTTTCCCCTGCCTTGAATTCACACATAAAACTGCCCATGCTAGAACATAATTATGTACATGATTAAAAACCTAGGGGTTTGCATTTTGAAATTCAAGTTTTTCACAAATGGAAGAGAAAACACAACGCTATTTGCATGAATAGCTGAGTCTGGGCACCGCGCTGTCACACAATAACATATTTTCATGGCGGTTGATCAAATTTGTATACCAGTCCTTAATAAGATCACTTAAAGTGCAATAGCAGGCTTTAATTTTACGTAGGTGTTCAAAAGATGGTTCCTTCTTCGCGGTCTAAAAGAAGAATAGCTCTCAATAAGATTGCCTTATTAGGAGAATTAAAAGGGTGCATTTCGTGATTCCAGCACCTTAATGTTTATTCATGTTTCATATCCTCGAGAAAAGCCTATTCACAAAGTTTTGAGTTTGAATCCCGATCTTGCGGTCTTGTATGAGCCAATTGTTTTTGTTTCCCCCGGTCCCCATAGATGAACGTGGCGTGTTAATTTCTGTCCGTTTACGGACAGAAAATACAAAATTGGGGGCGATTTCTTACAGGTGTCGAACCGATTTGCACGAAGAATTAGGTAACACATGTGATTACTAAGACTACGGTTCAGATGATCAACTTTTGAGGTAAATTTGGGGGGCGAGGCTGTGGATCACACGAAATGCACCTTTAAACTAACAAATGGGTGGGTCGAGTGCGCTATTGAGGTCACCGTGTTCGGCAATGGCGAGCGTCCGGGCAATTATAGACAGGGACATCCCAGGTCATAACGAATCGAGTGTTCCTACCACAGAGCCCACTATTTTTTTTGTTTTTGTGTTGCATAAACTATAATTGTTTAAAATAAGCTTGGGGGCCACCCTGATTTATGACTGTAAAAACAAATGGCGGCCAAAAATATCAATTTTGGGGAAAAAATGCATAGTTGCCGTAAATTGCGCACAAAAACACAGAATTCCCCCATTTAATAATATACAAAGCACAGATCTTGGCCCTGGCAAGGAAAAATCGATTTTTTTTTTATCCGTTACCTACAAAATTCAAATGGCCGCCATGAACGCTCTATACAGCCATATACCTGACGATAAAAGAATTTTTCCAGATTAGATGTCGTAATGTGGAAGAGCCTTATTAACTTATTGGTTGAACTCGGTGCGCAAAATCTACATGGCAAATTTGCCAAATATCAAATTGAGCCAAAAACAAGATCATACAAATGGCAGTCACAAAAATACCAATATTGAATCAAATTTTTCCTAAAGTATATTTCGGTCGTAAAATTCACAAAAAACTTGAAATTTTCCTCTTTTAACTGTACATAGGCAGTCTTGTCTCCGTACATCGTAAGATTTCCATTGTTTTGAATTACGTGACTCAGAAAATTCAAATGGCCGCCTACACACGTAGTACAAATAAGGCGTATATAATAGTTATTCGTCCGGATATGAGTCATAATGTAATGATGATTATTACATGTTGTTGAGCTGCTACCACAAGTGATAGATTGGCTATCATTTTTGCCTCAAAATGGCGGCCAGAACCAACTTTGCCTTATAAGCGCATTTATATGTATTACCGTCGTTAAATTCGCACACCAACGTCAGAATTTATTTTTTCTTTTTCGTGTACCAAGAAGGTAATTTCCAATTTTATCACGTAACCCTGGCTTGATCTGCGTCAACGTTTTAGGACGTGCACGGTATTAGTGGTGTTGGTGGGGTTGAGCGGGCTTTGGTCCCGGGAACCCTCACTCTCCAGTTGCGTAACTGTAATGGCATTGTTTTCTTTCTTCAGCTACATACGGAAGCCCATGCATATTTGTTTGTGAAGCTTAATTGGAACATGAATGCGCAGTTGGACGAACAACAACTGGCACATGCAAGTGCCCCTTAACAGTTCCTTAGATTTGAAACCATAAGATAGGGCTCCGAAGAGAAAGCAAGCTTCCATTCAAGGCATGGCTGGTTCACAGAAACCTAGCTTGGTGTGATGCTGCGTCTGCCCGGTAGTCTTCCACTGGCGGGATGGTTGTAGTGGTTGCGACTAACTCCCACTACTCCCACTCTTCTTGTTGTTTCTTGTAAGCTACAATGTATAGTTATTCGTAGATGGCCATTCGGATCGAGAGTCCATGCTTCTTGATTCTTATTTGTCAGCCCAGATATTTTGAAGCAGGTTCTTAAGTCCTGATTTGGTGGTGAATCCTGCTGGACCCCTTTCTAACTGGTAAATATTTCAAACTCCCATCCCCAGCTTATTGTGTTTCTTTGATAAGGTCTTAATGCACTTCTTTTCGGCGGTTAGCCTATTCTCCTTTTCTCTTCTGCCAGTAGTGTATCTCAATGACACACCTTTCTTTACTTTTATGAGAAAGCTGTGACATCGTCTTCTTGACGTGTGTCTATTGTTTTGCGGGAATTTGATGAGGAGTTTTCTTCACATCCCACCCACATTCCACACAGAGCACACAGTCCCAAGAGCATGTTTATTCCATGTCTTCATATTGACTAGTGTAGGAATGTATCCTGTATAATAGTGCTTAGGTAGAATTTCAGCATTTATGGTGACCAGGAGAGGAGTTTTAATTTCCAGCTGATGTCCATTTGCAATGCCATCTCCCACAAGCCATTTACCTTTCTGGGTCTTACTATAATAATTGATCCAACATCTGTTCCTCGTACACTTCTTCACATGCAGACCGGGTATTTCGTGTTCTTTCTTGTTCAACTGGCCAATGCCATCCCAGATGCAGACTCGTGTAATCGAGGCCTTGGTCGCTATGCTGTCCTTTGCAAAGTTTCACATTAATATCGGTCCCTTTCTGTAGCTCTCTCACCCCCATTCCAGTTCCCTTCTTTTTTTCCAATCGCATATTTCAAATCAAATGTGGTACTTCACAACGGCATACGTTTTATAGGGGATAGAAAGGGTCTTTCAGTGCAGACCTTTGTTGTTCTGTTCCTGTACAAGATGGATGGATTAGTACACTTTAGCAGTCCTGCACGATTCTTCATTCTTCTGGTATCGAGCTGACAGATTTTCAAGATTCTTGGCAAGAGGATTAGGGAAGGCATTAGATGAACTCGCCGAAATTTTGACTACGATATAGTGTTCGTATATCCACACAGGACCACATCTCTTTGTCCCACTGGTCCTTGAAGATCCCTTGGCCAAGGAACCTCATGGATGCCTGGGGGATGAAGTGAAACAGTTTCCATCTCTGCATAGATGAGCATCATAGGTTACACACGCACTAAACTCAATTATATACACAGTATCTATGGAAAAATGGCACTTTGAGCTGTTTCGTTTCACATTTACAACTCTCACAGAGGAAATACAACAACATCACCATCACCCCCTCACCCCAAAGTACAAGCTGAAATCACCAAATAACAATTTTTGAACATATGATTACCTGCAAAATTTTTTAGTTACGAATCACCAAACTTCCCGATGTCAGAAACCGCAACCCAGATTTCTATAGTCGCCCAAAAGCTAGTATTTGCAAATCGATGTGAAATGATGAGCCGCGGAGAAATTCATCAAATCCCTGTCCAAATTCGTCTTAGTTTGCGAAAACCTAGAAAAAAATAAAAAAAACAGAAGAATAGAAAAAAAAAAAAAAACAAGTCAAAAAAAAAAAAAAAGGAAAAGAAAAGGAAAATACATCTATACCATGTCAAATCTGAAATTTCATCACTTCTTATTAACTAGTGCATTTTCAGACATTTTAAAGAGCCTTTTCTCCAGATGCCAAATGCAAGAAAGTAGGCCATCCAAGATTTTTGATCCTTACGGCAGCCAGGGTAACTACACAATGGGCTCTACATAAAAAGTTTAAATGCTCATGAATCTAGAACTTTACCGGTCTTGGCATCACATTTCACATTAAAAAATAACCTTTAAAATCCATTATGATGACAGGTTGGCTACTTGCCCTAAGACCCTCCAAATTCCTATTGTGTTGTATAACAGACTACTGGCTATCCCCTGATATCCTGTGCAATTCGAAGGGAATCAAACATTGATTTTTTTTTGGTAACTCTCAGTAGAATAATGCCTTAAATAAATGAAATATGGATAAACCTTTTCAGGAAAACAAGCTCGAACGGTCCTTGTCATTTAACAAACTACATAGGCTTAATAGGATATCCTGATGAAGGGAGCAGGGAGCCCTTATTGACAATAAATTGAAATACACGCACAAAAGCTTAATCTCGTCTAGATACCGGGGTCATGTACTTTTTTGGAAGAAAACCAATGGCTTTTGTCAGCCAGGCATGATAACCATTGATGGGCCCATCTAGCATCGAGTCAAGCAAATTCAACCCGGGGGGGGCTCACATGAATGAATGGCACCATTCAAACCCAATGTCCATTTCAGTGAACTGTAAAACAGCAAAAATATGGGGTCTTTAGGGTGAGCGACAATCCAAATTGCCCATAAATGTGTTATTAGGGGCACAAATTTGGCTAAATATGTGGTCAAACTTGGGTCCTTGGTGGAAGATTTTTGGCTTCAATTTTCAAAAGGAGGTGTCTTTGTGGAAAAATTTTCCCAAAAATAGCGGTCCTTTGGTGACAGTGGAAAAATTTTCAACAAATATGACATTTTTGGGGTGACGATGATGCTTAAAACGACCGCGGGGTCCCCTAACAGCATTACATGTGAATCGCCTCCACAATATGAGATTACCCCCCCCCCCCCAATCCCACCCCACGGCTGGACAAAAGCAAAAGCAAGCTTCTTTTACACTAGTTTAATCATTCGTATTTTGGGGGTAACAGATAGCTTTTGCTAGCTTAAGGGTAGGCCGACCCACTCTAGCTCCACTTTCAGTAAATAACTCTAAAAATACCTGGCCCATTCCTATGCATCTTAATTCGGGATGAATTTATATTCTGCCACCAACAGTCCTCACCAATTTTATCCGTTGAGGCTGCCGAATTCGTCGGATGGTGGTGGCAAACATACCAAATGCCATGCAAATTCTTACTACCTGAGCTCACCTACCTTAATAATATAGGTCCCAATGCACATGCATGTAACCGCTAAAATGATAGAAATCACATTTTTTCATTGCAACACTCTAACTTTACATATCGTCAATTAAATGACTGCTTGAAAGGTCAAAAACTTCAGAAAAAATGAGACCGACATATGACCACTGGCTGTCCTATATAGGTTTTACAACACCACTAACTCACTATACACAGTAGTCGATGGGAAAAATGGCAACTTGAGCCTGTTCTTCTTTCACATTTAAAACTCTCACAGAGGAAATACAACAACCATCACCCAAAGTACAAGCTAATCCCAAATAACCAAATTTTGAAACATATATGACCGAAAAATTTTAGTTACGAATCACCAAATGCCCTGATGTCAGACCGGCAACCAAGATTCTCTATAGTCGCCAAAGCTAGTAATTTGCAAATCGTGGTGAAATTGATGACCGCGGAGTAAAGATTTCACATCAAATTCACTGTCCAAATGCCGCTTAAGTTTGCTAACATCTACCAGTCTACCATGTCAATCATTAAATTCCATCACTTTCTTTCTTAATATAACTAGTGCATTTTCAGACATTTAAGCACTTTTTCCAAGATGCCATGCAAGAAAGTAACCATCCAAGATTTTTGATCCTTACGGCAGCCAGGTTATCGGTGTAAATAACCCATAGGATGCATTGATGTTTGATTCCTTCCCTTTCTGACGGACTACATAGCTCTCTTCATGGTCAGACCTTTTACACTTTGTAGACTTTGCCTTCGTTGTTCTAGTCCACTTTAGGGAGTTCTTTACTAGTCGAAGTAGCACCCATCTACACCACTGGGTATTATGGTAAGATCGCCTGCATATGGCTTTTCTAAGCTAGCTATTTGCGGTATCTACAGTTTTCCTATGTAACGCAAACACATCTGGGACGTCACCACCCTAGTTGTTTTTTTTTTTTTTTTTTTCGCTCCATTATTTTGCCGGAATGGAGGCGAAAGTAACATAACACCATTCGCGTACCTCAGAAAAGCGAACTGCTCTTTTCCGCCGAGTTTTACGAATGGCGTGTATTGGATACATTCGCTCCATTCCCGCAAAACAAGGCAGGAAAAACAATACAAAGCAGGTATTACAATATGGGCCCCCAACAATTTAGAATATATTTCCGTTTTGATAAAAAAAAATCATCAGAAAATAACGATATCATACCAATCAACGAGTTAATTTTTGGTGTCGGTACAGTTCCTTTTTAGTTTGTGTGTTTGTTTATTTTTCCTTTCTAGTTTAGTTATGAATCTCACACGAATGTCGTACTTTTTATTATTTTGTATGCTTGGAGTATTTCCCATACATTTTTTCAACTATATAAATTCTTTGTGTTTGGAGAGGAATTTTTTTTGAAATTTGACTTATTGATCGTATCTTTCATGCATGGTTGATCTACGTGTTATTTCATTTAGTCCTTCCACTTGGTTATCGTGACTTAGAGAGGCCTAGAATATTTTTGTTCAGTATTGTTTTTTTTAATTTTCAAAATCTAACCGAAACTTTCTGGCTCTTTGTTCTTTGTGTCGTTTTTCCTTTATATTAATTTAATGTGTGTTCCCTGTTTATTTTGATTTAAGCTCAATCATCTCAATAGTATTTTTCTACGTAACCGTTTGTGTAAGTATATGCCCATGGAATTTCAGTTTGTTTCATTTGAAATTATGCGACGTAAATTTCATTTTTTATTTTAAAAAGACAAGAGACATTTCTGGAAGC